>CM034079.1:17812902-17978884 GCA_019845555.1 Aristolochia fimbriata
AAAGTAATAGACATATTCTCACCGATTACCGGCCTCTTCCCGGACGGTAATTTCATTGAAACAAGGGGCTAACTCAGTGCGCGGTGGGAGTTAGGGGGCTAACAGCAGTGAATTCGCAATTGGGAGTTAGGGTTAACTCATTCACAATTGGGAGTTAGGGGCTAACTCGAATTCCCATTGGGAGTTAGGGGGGCTAACTCGACTTGCCCAATTTGGGTTAGGGGCTAACTCGTGCGTTTGGGTAAGGGGTTAACTCAGTGTGATTGGGGTTTGGGGCTAACTCTGAATTCACGATTGGGAGTTGGGAGTTAACTCAGTGGCGATCCGAGGAGTTAGAGCCCCTCGGGGAGCGATTGGGAGTTAGGGGCTAACTCAAGTGTGAATTGTGCCAAGGGGCTAACTCGAAGTGTAAAGTGGGAGATGGGAACCCTGACTCCAAATTCGCGATTGGGAGTTAAGGGCTAACTCGAATCGTGAAGCGTGCCAGGGAGCTAACTCGAATTAGGTGAAAGCGTGCCAGGGGCTAACTCGAGTGCGTGAAGCGTGCCAGGGGCTAACTCGGTGCATGGAAATTTGGAGATGGGGCCTAACTCTGAATTCGTGATTGGGGAGTTAGCCCCTGATTCCCTATTGGCAGTGGGAGTTAACCCCTAACTCCCAACTTGTAGTGGGAGTTAGCCCCTAACTCCCAACTGCATGGTGGTAGTTAAGGGCAAACTCTAATTGCTTGGTGGGAGTTGGGGCTAACTCCCAGTGCTTGGTGGGGGTTAGGGGCTAACTCCAAATTGCATAGTGGGAGTTAGGGGCTAACTCGAATTAATGGTGGGAGTTAGGGGCTAACTCCAGTTCGCAGTGGGAGTTAGGGGGCTAACTCAGAATGGGAGTTAGGGGCTAACTCATGGTGGGAGTTAGGGGCTAACTCGAATTCCGGTGGGGAGTTAGGGGCTAACTCAGAATTGCAATTTGGAGTTAGGGGCTAACTCGAATTAGTGCAATTTGGAGTTAGGGGCTAACTCCAAATTAAGCTATTGGGAGTTAAGCCCCAACTCCTAATTCTTGAAATGGGAGTTAGGCCCCAACTCCCAATTGCGAACTGGGAGTTAGAGGCTAGCTCAGTTCTTCCTTCGTTTGGATTAGAGGTCTAAATTTTGCATATTACCATCAATTGCACTTACTAATCACTGCTATCTTGTTATTATCCCCTCAAATTCAGCGTATGGTTCTATAAAATGAGTTAAATGGAGGTTGCACAAACCATGAGATATGTTTATTAAGAATCTAATACGAATAATGCATATAATGATGCAAAGTGAAAGGTCGTATTGAATTATTAGACCTTCAATTTAATGTGATCTTGAGAGCCACTTAAACAAAAGTAATGTTTTTCTCCAAGTGAGCAATTTTTATTTCTTCTGTTGTACATATTTATCTTACGGTTTGATTAGGAATTAGATCATCAACCCCACCTAAATTAGGCCTTGTTTTAAATTAGTGGCGTATTGAAACAAAAAGAAAATGTGATAGAATACTAAATTAATGAAGTTTCATAAGTTGAAATTGAAACATCTTTTAATATGGGAAAAAATTGTTTACATAATATTAGTTTTTTATAAAACACATTGGTGCTTTACAACTGTCAAGTTGCATAATAATATTTGTTGTACATGTATTGTTGTTTATGGAACAATACACTTAAAGGACATCATAACATAGAACAACATCAGAACCACTCTGCTCCCGACAGCTCTCATCGATTGCCAAATTTTTATCTTCATTTCACATTTGTGGCATGCAGACTTCATTGAGATTTCCACATCTAAAAAAAAAAAAATCGTTTAAAATACATCAAGCTGTAAATAATAGGATATCATTAATTTGATTATCAATTTGCTTATTTCCTTCTAGCATGAAAAACATAGGAAAAATTGCTTCAAACACGTTCATATCATTCATTGCAAATTACATATTTCCATGGCCTTAAGTTATGCTGACTAAGCCAATCTTGGACTTTTACGGACCCAAGACTCTATCAGCAGTAGTTATGCAAAAACTCAGATATTAAAAGATGAACACCATATGAATTAATTATTAACATATTGAAGAGCTACAACAACATATGGAAAGATTCAAGTACAGAGATTCTTTAATTAGTCAGCGAAGGTGCAAAACCATCAGGTTAAGTGCAGTTTTGTGAAACTAAAAAGTTGCAAATACCTAAATTGCATCTGCTAACTCACCTTGACACCACGGCTCACAGTGATTATAAAGATCATTTGTCCACATGAGTCTATTTTACGTGTTGGATCCTTCAACTCTATGACTTGTACACGCTCAGTTGCTTCTTTACATTTGCCATACATGCGAGAGGACCACTCCCGGCAGATTTACTTTCAATTACCAAAGACAAAAGAAACAACTGACTCCTCATTGTATGTGATAATTCATTAAAATTAAGAACATTGACAGTTTTATCAGATGACCCAGTCAAATGGCTCTCTCCGTTCTAAAAATGCAACACAGGTGATTTGCTTCTTGTGTGCTTTAACCTCCCAAGCATACATGCCTGTTTGGCCTTTGATATCCTATACCTACTTGTGTTCATGGTTTTTGTTAGATTCATTGCAGGGACAGAGGAGTAGATTCCATTGATCAAGCTAGACTAAAGAAAAAACTGGAAGATGAAACTAATTCTTTGCTTCATATATATGTTAGAAGAATCTTCTTCTTGGAATTTTAATGGTTACGCAATAAAGCATGATATATGTTAATTTTTTGTCCTTGTGAGGATAAGTAAATAACAAAAAGGACTCCCACAGACGAAGTTAGTCTAATTATTGAACGTCCCCTTTCCCTGGTGAGCAACTCATTGTATGTATATGTACTACACAAAAATGCCATTGCTCACATCTCAAGATTTGATTCCAGTGGCAAAAAGTACATCACCTACAAGTAATTTCCTGCAGGTGACAGTAGATTCCTTATTTACGCAAAAGAATGACAATGGTTCTCTTATTTCCTCTCTAACAGTAATATGCTTCAAATATTAACCAAGAGCAACACAAAAATAAAAGTACAAGATAAAGAGTAAAATAATAACTGTACAGAACAATAGGAAAAATGACTATTACGACATGTAATTTGTCCAGAGAAGAGAAAAGGCCGCCCAACAACATGAAAATGAATATGTTTGTCTTTCAAAGATTTGACATGTGTGGCCAGGTGCATTCTTCAATAATTCTGGGCATTTTGGCAATCTACAATCACACTTATTGCAATCGACTGTGTCACATAAGAAAGGTGTGCATATCAATTAGTATCACCTACACTAGTTTAAGAAAATCGTAGATTACAATTCGTCAATAGACTCGGAGGAAATGAAAGACTTTTACCACAACAGTTCTCTGGTCAAGTAGGAGGAGGTGAGATTTGACTTTGGTTTCCAAAAGGCTGATCAGGTATATCAATGTCTATGGATGTGTCTTCTTGACCGTTCCATAGAAGTAGCTTCATGAATGCCTTAAAAGTAATGTTAATCTATTAAGCGTCTCTTTAATAATGACAACAGATTACATCAAAATGTTTGTCATCAGCTATAACTTCGAACAAAGAAATTGGTTAACTACCAAACTCTGAAAGCTGAGGGCTTCCTCGGATCCGTAGCTAACATAAAACCTTGTCGAGAACGATAATATAGCCCCCCCTCCTCACCGGTTTTGGGTAATCTAGCAGATTCCCCCTGTTTTATCAGGACATGTCATGAACAGCTCACTAATTGATCAAATGACATGGATGAATGTCAGCAAGGCACAAAGATGAAAACTAATGATGAAACAAACACATGAGAGAAAACTTAAGGAAGATGTATAGCAGACTCAAAAGCCGCATTTGGATACTAATAATACTAATAACCTGCTTCATACCTTGACATGTAGAGATTGTAAAACAACTGCAGGGCATCACAGGTCATTTGTCATCACATAATAACAGTTATTTTCATAAGTCAACTACAAAGGGAATGTAAGAAATCCTCGCTGACTACCAATTAACAGGGTAAAAACTAAGGAAGGGGATTAGAAGCTAACGCCAGCTAAGAAATGCCTTAAATAAAATACAATACAAAAGCAAGTGACCAAATGAAGAGACAACTGCATGAACCAACTGGCCTATTAACCAAACAAATTGGTTTAGCAGCCTAGCAGGAAAGCATAAAAATTTACATATTTTTCTTTTTTTTTTCTGAAGGTCAAAGTCACGTGTGAAGACTGTACAAATAATTTAGTGAAAAAATATTAGGACAACAAGTAGTGGTGTTTTTATTAATGGTCACATTCAGACACCACATGAAAGGCAAAACTTGACACCACCATCATCCTTAGTTTCACGTTGAGCATGACGAACTAGAAGAGTACCAACCAGAAAATATAGTAAAAGTCAATCTCAATACCTAAGCCAAGAATTGTGGAGCAAATCAGAAAGACTGGTAGTCTGAAGTCCATCTTATACAAGCTCTCCATGATTATGATGCATCCTCCAGAGACCACAAGAAGCTGGGGGATGAAAAAAACTAGATGTAATATGCAATCAAAGCGCCAAAGATGTTAAGCCTCCATGGGCTGCCTAAGGAGCTGCTATCATAGGCTTTGTGAACATGAATGACCTACAAACGGGACAAGTGACCTTCCTATTCTTTCAAACTTTTCAAGCTAAAACCGATCCCAGCCATATCTTTCTTGAAATATGATATAAGCTGGAAAAATTTTCATATTCCATGCCATCATCTCTGTTTTTTTTCTCAAATGGTTGTTCAACAACTTGGTCGAGACAACACATACTAAATTGGATCAGCCTATAGATTGGCCGGCGATTTTTTCTCTCTCCAGCATCTTGTTGCAGTTGTTAAACCCATTTGCTGCTGCAATTTTCATTTTAACACCTTACGCAATAAAACACCATTGGACAAGGATGTACCAAAATACCATACAATGGCATCTATAAGTTAGTCTCAGTTTATTCCATCATTTAATTTCTAATTTATAGCTCCAACATAGAAGAAAATAATAGCAACAAGGTCAAAACATACCTCTCTTCAGCTATTTTATCAACATAGAAGATAAAGATTATGCCAAAAAAACTGTCTTGAGAAATGCCCAATTTGGAAATGAAAGCGTGTCTTTGCTATCGGTGATGATCACGCAAACAACAAAGAGAAAAACAATATTTAGATTGTAAAGGAACAAATAGGATCACATAGTTGATGAAACATATGCAAATATTTTTAGTGAATAGAATCCACCATAGAAGTAAGAGGCAGCAATACAAGGCCAAATGGTAAAGCCAAATTTCATGAAGCGAGCGCAGTCTAGAATAATAGGAAAACTCTTGTTTTCTTCATATAATTCGTGTAATTCTGTTGCATGTCTATTGTCTTTGGTCCTTTACATAAATGTGATGCTTTAAGTAAATTTTTTAATTAATAACAATACCATGCAATGTCATATCAGGTCAACAGTATATACGACATGGTTGACAAAGAACCTGAAGCGTTCAACCCGGTTTGATGGCCGGTAGCTCATACCACTCTAGGGTTGAATGTTGGCATTAAATAGTTCAAAATAACGAAACCTTCATACCTGTAGAACTTTATCTGACCAATCAAAGTCTTTGATCATGTTCTGTGGCACGCCGATGACTAACCTATTGTGCGAAGCAACCATGCAGCCGTATATGGCTCCCCGTATCAGAAATAAAATCCCCCAAATTCAAAATAATCAAGGCGGATAAAATTTTATATATCGGGTTTCCTGTAGTTATGCTTTGCTTCTACAAGATCCTCCACAGGTTGTTCTCTAAATATTCTTTTCCCACCCAAGTCTTCCTGCAAATGATCAACACCACCAACCATGAAATTGACAAGGACATGAAGATGTTTATTAAAAACTTAAGTCCAAATAACTAAGTTGTCTATACCACTGCATCCAGTTGAAGGAAACTGGAATCACCCTTACTTTCCTGGAAATGACACCATGTAAACAACACAAAATGAGAGTGTTTTTGTGGTGTTGGATTAATGAAATCCTTATAACTCTGGCATGAAATACTCTTGGAATAAATAAAATTACTTTCGGTTGCCCATTAAAATTTGTTGAACAAATGGCAAATTCGCCACATCTCACTTCAAGGGACACATAACAAGATCAAACCAAAAGGCTAACACATAATGTAATGGCTGATCGCATTAACCAAAATAAGAAATGGAAGAAGCTGTCCTCGGACAAAAATCAGACCCACAAGATCTAATGGAAAGACTAATACACATTGCAAACATTGACCACGATAACCTAAATAAATAATTATGGTATGAATGAAGACAAAGTTTTAACCAAATTAGTACCAAACCAAACCATGTCTGGCTCTTCTACCAAAGGTCGGGGACCCACCGAATGACTTATTGAGTTAATTGAACTTTGAAGAAATGTATTAAATTAATAGGGGAAAGTTTCAATTAACAAAAAAAAAGAATGCTACAAGAGATTAATGAAGTGCAAATCACGTTACATATGGGAATGAAGAAATCAGCAGCACATCTGTTGGAAACAAGAACATGAAACTCACCGTTTGCTCGCCAAGGAATAGGTTAGTTGTGTGTACCACTCTGCCGAAGGAAACCACATTATGCTCATCGGATCGTAGCCCCGAGATAAAACTCTAATAGGAATCTACTTTGCCCAACCCCTCTGATCTCCAGTCCTCCGATTACCATGATCAAATCGGGATTAGAGATTATGACCACTTACGGTTGAAGACCCGAAAAGCGAATCAAGAATATGAAAAGGTGACAAATTTCATTCAATCATGTCTCAAATGTTGACAGAAGATTACCAATTTCATAGTACTGGAGGTGTGAGCCATTCAATTAAATAGTACATAAAACCATCAGCACAATAACAACATACCAGGTTGGCGCATCTCCCAATCTCCCACAGAGTGCATTGTTTGTGAACGTTCTGGCATTTTGAAAAGCCTACAAAAATAAGAAAGTTCAAATCCAACTAATCATTCATACCATTTGAGTGATGTGTTGATGCCAAGCCAAATAAAATAATACAAGAAATAAAGGTAATGTACAAGCCTACCTCACGAGGTCCATTTTCAAGAGAAAAGCCATAAATCATATAGGAAAAAGTCACATATACATTTATACACACTTCAAAAAGACGAAAATTGTCCCCTTTGAGATGTTCTTTTGGTGCAGCCAACATTATGATTCGAAAAAAAAGATGAGTCTCAATTCAGTTATATCTACCGGTCGAGACTCACGGAAGGGAAATGTTTTTTCGTCAATGGAACCACAACACTAAAATTAAGGAGAAAAGGGAAGATTAATTTGTGATTTGCACCTTTGATGAGTCACCGTCAACACTTTGGCGGATTCTCTTAAACATAGGAATATTTATTAATATATAAGCCCTTAAAGGTGACAAACATAGAAATATATAGTAATAGATAAAAATAATACCAACTACATAATTTCTTACCGCTTAGCCCATAATATGTCTCCTACTATTTCACCTCTAATCGAGGGATATGGTCCTGAAATATACATGACTTAAGTGTGCAATAAATTATCAAATTTTGGAGAGAATATCAATTCATATAATTTCATAACAGAATAAGTCATTAAGTCTTTATTATTACCTGAGAGAAATTAAATTTTCTAATCCCAAGTGACAAATTGTCCATATACTTTATCACAAAAATTCCACAGTCATACCCATTGCCTTGTTTGGGTTATGCGTGACGAGGAACAAATCTCCGAGTGCATTATGTCAATGACCCCTCTACAAAAAAAAACTCTTTTAGCAGCTTGTTTGTGCTGTACAATACGGTATAGTAATTTGTTAATATTAATAATTGCACCACATTAAAATTGTAAAATATAATTAAACAAGTACTTACAATCTGAATTGCATAATCCTTGTAGTTGGAAGCACGCTTTAGGGAGTTATACCATAACAGTTCTTTCTCCTTCATATTTATGACAAGAAGATGCCAATGGGAGTCATTGTTTAAGGGCATAAACATCAAATCAGCGTCCATATTAATGTTTGCGATGGTGTCAAAAGGTTGTCGTTGGTTTGAGATTGGCATTCAACCTTTTTAAATGTCTTTTCACCCGTCCATAATCTGCCCTCACCCTTCGTGGCTCGGCCTTCACCCTTTTTCAGTTTCGCATTGTACTTTTTGGGTGATTCTTAACCTCGATGCTACATAAAAGGTAATACATATAATTAATATGGAACACTTTCACCTCTACATAACAAAATTTAAATGAAAAAATGCACAGTACCTATTGTAGGAACAAGTGAGCCAAAGTATTGAAAAAATAACATGGCCTACACATTGATTGATTCTTTTCTTGTCGCACAACCATCAATTCAATGTACGCATCGATCACCTGTTCAACCACGTAAAATGTAATGGACCAGTAACCTACGATGGAGAACATGCTAACATGAATTTATTTTAAATACTCATTCTGTACAATGTCAGTAATAAATTCCTCTTGGATGGCCTCACAAATGAATTTGTAAGGAACGCGATATTTTTCATACACTTCCTGCAAATGGTATATTACAAACACACATCAAGCAGTACTCCATAGAATATAATATATGCATTTATATACAATGAAATGACACTTACATATAACATTCTTCACTTGATAGACATTCTTTGATAAGCCTAGAATCCACCAAGGAGAATTGTGTCATCCAAGGACTTATCTATACAACATATCCAAAGTAAGCAATTAGAACACAACACAATAAAACAAATGCAGCACATAATAAATAAGAAAATGTAACATTGATTCACTTTACCTGCGGGTTGTTGTACCACCCTTGAAAGGCGAGCGAACCTTGTATGTTCTTCTCCTAATTCTAGGCATCTTCTTTCTTTGTACTTGCAGCGCTAGTGGCAGCATATATAATTAATGGATACAGTCAGAGACACTACCGCATGACCATGGGAAAGCTCTCTAACCATTTTTTTCTCTAACTCATCTACATTCTTAATATGGTCAATCACTCCTTCATGGGACCCCTTCACATCATGAAACTCATAGTGTTCTTTTAGGAGGTCATCAAGGAAGAGGGATTGTCCATCGATCGCATCTTTCCTTCTTTGAATATTTGGTTGATACTCTTTCACAAACACATTTTGTATCTCATTGTCTTCAGGCTTCTCACTTTTTTATCGGGTTGCAACTGTACCTCTTTTTCGTTCTTCACTCCCATTGTCCTTAAATATTAAAGATTTAAGACATTGTACATCAAAATTCAATGCTGCCACCTCCTTGTTCAACTTTCCTATTAGATGTTTGTTTGACCTTCTATTCCTTTCTAACCTCCTGCACCAACTCTTCCATGCGGTCATATCTTTTGAGACCCAACCATTTGAAGTTTAAGCTTTGAAATAGTCATCCTCTTACCTGCTATTTTTTTTTCCTACAACAAGCATATCATAAAATTAACTATTAGTACATATAAAGAAATACAATAAGGTTTAAGTGCTGGAAAATCGTACCAAAATGGGATCAACACCATGTGACTCTGAAATCAAAAATTGCTCTTCATTGGCAAACTGCATTGCATTGAGAACCTAAGAGGAGATCTCATGCAAAAACACGAATGCAAGCTGTCAGATACAAGAAAATATAATCCTCTTCTATTTTACTGATGTAAACAACACGAGACATGTACCTGCTCATTAGGGACATTGTCGAAAAATTGTTGATAGTACCGTTTCCCTCTTGTATATATATGCATACGACCTTCACCCGTACTAGCAAAAAATGCGAGGAAACTTCATATTTAGAGGGCTCCACATTGTTATATGTTAGGTATAACCAAGTCTGAAATGAAAAATGATTAATACAAATAAGTTGACCTATTGTAAATGTTATCACAAAGTTCATGTGACGTGCACTGTAATGCAATTGCCTAGCCATTAAAGAATATTTGTTTCTGTTGCGGTTCCCCTCGGATAACCCTTTGCAATCTTTGATGCACCTCATTGATGTTATCAATCAAGAACTTGTGTACTGCATTAGCCCATGCAAACTGTTTTAGCGTGTCAAATTCGTCTACAAATATGACAAGTCTTTTAATCACTGCTGCCTTTGGATGAGATTGGAAACAATAACAGAGAAAACAAATAGATGATGACTATCTTCTTTGTATCAACAATGCACTCTTCATCGATTGCAAATGAAATTAGTTTGTCCTCAATCACTCCGATGGTTACTCCACTATCGCCAAACATCTTCTTCAAATATCACGGATTTTTCTCCTTTGCAATTCAAGTCCACGGCCTTTCCATACATAGGCAAACCTAAAATAACTGCAATGTCAGGGTCGACAAATAATGAATGGTTACCTATTTCAAAGAATTGTGTAGTTGGGTTCCATCTACTAAGCAGGTGACTTAAAAGATTTGTTTCCAAGGTAGCCTCTGGAAAACCCAAAAAATGTGAGAAAGGGGTGGTCTTAAGAAGGTCCATATGCTGATCATTAAGATTTGCACGGGCAATAACACATTACCGACTAACCACCTCAGGTGTTGACTCCATATTGTACCTACAATTTGAAGATTACAAATTGGGAGTTACGCATTTTATGCTATTGGAAAAACTAAGAACATTACAAATATTTGCAGTGAAGCCACGACATGCGAGTGGCTAATTATATATGCAAGAATTATATCTTAGTCACATAGATGAGTAAAAAATAAAAATTATGTTCATTATTTAAACTATTAGAAACTAATTAGAAGTAAAAAATGATTTTGAAGAGTTCAAACCAAAGGAAAATTTTAAACACTTGAAATAATTGTCTCACATTGGTCATTCCTTTGAAGCTTTATCCTATGTAAACAAGCAGTGCCAGCCACAAAAATGTGACATTGGCTTATGACTGAAAGCAAAAAGATTAATCTGGTTTACTTCAACAACACAACAAATAGCTGCCAACTTTCTTGGCTCCGTCGGATGAAAATTTTTAGCCTGAGATGAGCCCGATTCGTTGTTGAACCAAAAATCAACCATCCTTCCACAATCACTGTTAGTGACAAAATTCAATAGAACAATAGTTACTTTTTAGTTTACCAAACAATATTCAAATATAGTCATAATAGTCTTTCATTAGTTATTCTAATGTTGTAGTGTACAATAACAACGTGTATTTGATCTAATAGACTATTTCCAAAGATATATATTAACATAAGTATCTTGTAGTTAACATTAAAGATGCCAAAGCAAAAAAATTTATGCAGCAACGACTACATATAAAATAAGCTCTGAGAGGATATTAATATATACAATTTAGACCCGAAAACATAAAGTCAAAAAAAAAAAAAAATCCAAATGAGCGGAATAAAGGTAATGCGTCAACACATTTTTTGTATTAACAAAAGATTTGTTTCTTACAAAAACCTAAAATGTTACTAAAGATAGATAACTAGAAATTAAACAATTCATAAATTTTCAAAATGTACAAAAATTAATACCAAAACCAATGTGAATTAAATGTGTAATAAAATATGGCATGTAGCATCTTGTAAATATGCACTCATAATTGGCCCCTTCTTCCCTGTCACCCCTACCAGCGTGGTACAGGGATGAGTAACAAACAATAAAATAATTAAGGAAAGATACATACAAGTGGCAAATACGTAAATATATAACAGAGTGGTACCTGATAAAAGACCCAACATGATGTATTAAAGGATAAGAAGAAAGGGAAAGAGAAGGGACCACGGGATAGGACCACCGAAACACAAAGAAAAAGCATAGTAAGAGAGAAATAACTATCCATAGTAGATTGCGCATTAACATTTTACCTTGTCCGCGGGCTACATCAACGAATATTTCGTGAGGCGACTTCCTCTCTTGAAAAGCAACAACTTCAATGCCAACCAATCGCGACGTAGCGAGGGTGGTGACAGGAGTCCTTGTATTTAGACCTTTTGGGAATAGTCGGGAGGCCTTACAGGAGGAGTGGGCCACTGGTTTTCAATATATTGGAAATAGGCGAGTTGTTTTTCTGGGGGCTGAGGCCTTGGTTTTCCGGTTTTGGTTAATCGTCCAGGAAGTATAGCAGGAGAGCGAAGCATTGGTTTTGAGCTATCGCGGGTGATTTTCAGCGTCCATCCATTGTTCGCGAGCTATCAAAAAGTCTGTGTAATAGCTTTGCCTATCGGACAATGGCGAAGTTGGGGAGGTAGGGGGGCGGTGAATCTTATAAGGACTCAAGGGTTTTGTAAATTTATTTTAAGGGCTTTGATCTGGTGTGGTCAACCAGCGTGTCCTCGAGATTTGAAGGCGTTCATTAAAACTTCATCGGACGGCTACATTTTAAAATAAAACCCATTGCCCGTAATTACAAACAGACCATCGTAGTTGGCGGTCCTCATAATACTACGGGTTTAGGGCATCTCTGCTCCTAATGGGAAATTGGAGCATGAGACTTCCCTTCAAAAATTGCGAGAGAAATTGAGCACTCGCTCTCGCTCCTCCAATTTGTTCCATTCAACGGGGAGGTATGTTATTTCATTAGCGTTCTTTTCAACAGGTTCTGTCCTTGAGTTTTCCTTGCATTCTATACTTTCAGTTCTTTGTAAGCGACATACCACATTTCCTTGTCCTTACTCTTAGTTTTTCCGGTCACATTAGGTTGAAGAAGTGTAACTGTTGTTCTTTATTTAGTTATTTTGGCTATTTTTTTGTGTCGTGTTTACTTTTTCCTGCGGTTAAAGAAACTTCATCCAATTCTTCAGGATTCTTACTTTCGTGTTATTATTTCATTTGGTGCTCAAATCGGTTAGATTTCCCCTATCTCTCGAATGTTTTGGTGGGACTAGTTAAAAGATCTCTGTTTGTTTTCAAATTTTCTAGGTTCTTTCTTCTTATTGTCAATCGGCTGCTTTCACAAATTGAAGGGCGTCTTTTTTATAAGATTTCTATTGAATGGCAGCAATTGCATTGACCAAATACATTAATTATTGTTATTTCATATAATTCCAATCTTTTTGTGCTCTCTTTCTTGTTTTTCATCCTTTGTTTAATTTGTAATCCCCATTGAACACTCTTATCTCTCTTTGCCACTTTCCTATTTTTAATGAAAAGAAATTAAGTTCCCATGGAACACTCTTATTCTTATTTCCTTTGTCCATTTCTTGGTAGAAGTCATTTTTGATAATTTGGCTATTTGATTGTGTAAAATTTTTACTTAACTATTTTTATTAGTTTGTTGGTTATAGCTTCTTAGCGTTGTGTAAAAGATTTATATACCCGATTTTTGGACTCACTCATGTCTTGATATTCAGTGTGGTTTTCCTCATTAACTTCCTTGGTGTGTCCATTTATAGTTCTGCCATACTAGTCAAGATGATCAGGTGTGTTGTTTCACTTCTACTAATCACCACAGATTCCATGGTTATGATGGTCTGTAGTGATTTCTAAAAATTTAGTTGTTTTATCTTGTTGAATCGAGGTTATGACAATTTTAATAAAGCCCAAAACTGGCCAAAAACAGGAAATACAATGTTTGGAGTGCTACAGTAGGCTTACATATTGTAAGCAACTACCTACTAGTTTTGGTTTCAAATGAGGGTGTTTGAATTGTAATGGAATTGCTTTATCTTCTTGTTGAAGATTGATTCTTATATGTGAGGAAAGCTTAATATCTACATAATTGACTTGCTAGTAGTTTTAGTTGGAAGACTTTATTCAAGTTGTATTATTATTGATGACCTTGCTTGTTAATTATGATGCCAACTCATGAACCTCTTCATTATGCATAAGTAACGTGAGCCTGCTCACTGAATTATGTAGTTTGTTGGTTTTTCTCATCGTCGGAGATTCTTTTCTTTGATCATATTAAATAATATTCATGCTGGTACTACTCTTTAAAGTGCTTCGAATTATTGATTAGCTATAACTTTGTTGACCTGTTCAAACCACAACTCTGTGGCCTAATGGTATGGTGCCACTATTTGAGGAGATTCTGGGTTCAAGTCCCAGTAGGTTTAATTGATCATTTCAAATAATGCAAAAACTAACCGTTAGGCCTTATTTCTGGAATGTGAACTTGTGAATATGCTTGCTCATTAAGTAGACGTTTTGTAAGCATGTTAGATTAATTTTGATTACACCGTTTCAAGTTGTCCTTAGCATTAAATTTAGTTATCATATTCTAAAGGATCATAGACTGAGATTGCTTCATATTTTGTTATACTTTTTTGCTGAACTCTGAAAACTAGTATTTTAGAGTAGAATGCCACATACAAAATCCTTTTCATTTTTAGAAAGCTGTAAGGAATAAATCTACTTCATTCAATCAGTAGCATATGACACCAGTATAACTTGTAAAATTTCGTTGTTAGCAATTAGGAGAACAATTTTGGTAGCGTTAGAAATGTATTACTGATTTAAATTTTAATTTTAGGACCGGATGAGACAGTTAATCTCTCAATATGCTTTGCTGGTCAAGTTTGCCATATGTTTTTAAAGTACTTGTGCTGATATAGTTGTTCTACGTTTAGCTCAAAGATGATGAGTTGTCACTCTCTTTCATATTTAAACTTGGCCGGACACCTTTTAAATTTTTTTCACTAACAATTCTTTTAGTATTGGTTATATTTATGACATAGGCTACCAAATTGAACCCTGCAATCATCTTTGTTTGTTGATTAGTATTTTGTTCTCTTTAACAAGTTTTTTTTATTTATCCTTATTACCTATGTAAATGATGGGAAAAAAATTAGCTAACCATACTCAAGGATTATAGTTCCTCAACCCCTTGGTAGGGCTGAAGGTACAAAATTTGAGTTCTCATACGTGCAGCTATGCTAAAAGTTGTTTAGGAAAAAAAAATTCAGTGTGGGTGTGAAAATATTAAACCCAAAAAAAAAAAAAATTATTTGTCGCTATACTTATCCTTGTAAGCACAAAATAAAATGAAATATGCACAAATCCTTATCCTCATTTTTTTGCCAATATAAACAAACTTCTATGACTTCTCTCACTCAAATCATGGCTCCATTATTTGGATGTGAAAATCAGTTGTGCATTGAACATTGATTCTTGAAAAAATAAACATTTACCTCATCAGTTTTGTTATTGGATATCTATTACCAATCCAATAAGTTTATTGGACTCTTGTTGGATATCCAATAAGCTTAATGGATTCATATTGGATATCCAATAGATCCGTTAAGAAAAGAACCGGTAAAATTAAAATTAAATTTTAGTAAAAATTATAAAAAAAGTATAATTAAATTAAAAATTAAAATAAAAAAATTAAGAAAACCTAGAAAAATTGGAGAAAAGAAAGAAGAAAAATTTGGAGAGAAAATTTGGAGAGAGAAAAAGAAAAAAAAATCAGAAAAAAAGAAAAAAAAAAAACCTAGAGAGAGAAAAAAGAGAAATAGAAAAACCAGACAGAGAAAGAGAGATGAGAGAAAGAAAAAGAGAAAAAGAGAAAAACTAGAGAATAAAAGAGCGAGAAAACCTAGAGAGAGAGAGAAAGAAGGAAAACCTCAGGAGAGAAAAAGAACAAAACCAGAGAGAAGAGAGAGAAAACAAAACCTAGAGAGAGAAAGAGGACAAAACCTAGAGAAAAGTAAAAGAGCAAATAGAGAAAAAAAAAGAGAGCAAAACTAGGAGAGAAAAAGAGCAAAACCTAAATGGCAGAAGGTAAACAAAATATAGAATAGGAGAGAGAAAAGAGAAAAAGGTACTGAGCAGAAAAACTCAGATAATAGAAAAAAATATATAGATATACATATAGAGGGGGGTAAGTATTATAGATTTAGTCTTGATTTTAGATTTTCTCATACCTATGTCATTATTCAGATCACGAGGCATGGATCTAATGGCACACAATATCATAATTAAATTTTTGGAGATTTCACAAGCCAAAGAACTCAACTGCTGCCAAAATAAAGCACCAACTTGGATGGCATATACATGATGTTAGTATGATATACACTGACTCTAGAGTGCACTCCAGGAATAAGCACGACAAGAATAATATACCTAAATTACTAGGACAATAGAAAACTTTCCAGCAGAGGCGTCAATACCATGGGTTCCACATTACGGTTCAAGTATGGCGGGACCATATGGTGACTAGCAAAACACTTTCTTCTACAGGATTGCCATGCCCAAGTAATCTCCTATCTTCATAATGTATGGAACCAAATTAGCAGCAATATAAATCAACGGAGACAATTGAGAAATATTTTTGGGTTCATTTTATCTGAAAACTAAGTTCAGCCAATGCTTTCCCTTCATCGAGCGTCTCCCATTCCCATATGAATGTGTCATACCAACCTACAACACATCACAACCAATCAATTTCCTAAAATTAGCCCAAGTTGTCTTTCTAATGGGTAGTTAGCAAATAGATTCTTCAATGATTTCCAGTCCTGGCCAAATAAAATAATAATAATAGTACCCCATGGAGTAATCTATCATATTCTTACCTGATGGACAACAAAAGCGGCCATTCTTATCAGGATAGACAATGCAAAAGATAACTTTGCATCTCTTCTCCTTGTCGCTTGAGGAGCAACTTCTTTAACCAGAAAGATTACTATAATTTTTTTTTTTTTTTTTTTTTTTTTTTTTTTTTTTTAATGGCGAATAGGAGGTGTGAGGATCGAACCCAAGACCTCCCACAGTATAACTCCTTATGGGACCACTGAGCTACTGCCCAAAAGTGTACCCCCAACACTTTGGCATCGAAAAAGAAAAACCTTACTCACCTGATCAGTCAACTCACGAAGTGTAGCATCCTTCCATGTATAAATTTGGACTTCGCCCTTGGGTTCTTTGTCTCTCACTTGAAAGTCCTCTTTGTTATGATGACCGCCAATCTAGCAGGAAGACAATGCTCAATAATACAATGCTATAGAAAACATAATCTGATTCTGTTGAAGTTCAGTTCAAATAGCGAGAGAAGTAAATGAATGATCTTGCAAATGAGAAAACAAAGTAAACTTGTGTATAAATAAATCCATCAAATTTATTAATAAATCCATCATCTTGCATTAGTGTAGCAGCAATTATGGGCAAAACCATCATTTTGCAACAAAGTAGAAGCTGGTATTTAGAAAAGCCACCACTGAACAGAGATGTACATCTGGTATAAATTTTGAGAATGGATATAAAGATAAGGACCCAACCTCTTTAAAGAAATAGAGGTTGACATGAATTGAGGAACAGATACAAGTCAGTACAAGAGCACCAAAAATCTCAAGGCAGATTGAAGAAGACAAAATGAAAAGAGATTATAAGTTTGATTAGATATATCAAACATGTATTGATGTATGAAATAGAGCACTTAGGATATAAGAAACAGAGCACTTAGGAGGCACCAAGAGCCAGAACAAAAGCAATGCCTCAAGAAAGTGAAATGAAAAAGGGAAAGCGATCAGTGCTACATTTAGAAGCCATTTGCCCATTTGATATCATAGATTATGGATAGAAGCCAAATCTAGACCAAAAAAGAGAAATAAGGTAAGCAACTGAATGGGACTCACCAACGATGGAATACCAAAAAACCTCCAACCCTACAAACCCAAGCGAAGATGAGAAACCATGTCAAATGCAAACAAATTTGTGGTCTAGAGAGAAGAAAGGAGACAAAAATGAAGATGAGAAAGAACAATGAGAGTATGATAAAGGCTTGGGGGAGTGCACAGCCTCCCCGCCCTTCCCCGTGTATAATACACAACCTCTCTCACGTATTGAGTGCAGCGCTCTCTTCCATATGTGTACACGCCTTTATAATTTTAACAACCCCCGTATCTCATCTTCTTCTCTCTTTTTTTGCTTTGACATAAATCAAAGAATGTGACAGAAGAGAGGAGCTATCAGATGCCATTGACAGAAGACAATATAAAATAAAAATCGATCATATTCATACCTTGGTTGAGGGAAAGAAAAAAACGAAGAAAAAATTAAGCTTCTTCTACAAACCAAACCTAAATTCCTGCCTCAACGGGTTTTTGAAAGAGATCCAAAGAGACTTCAGCTCCGATTCCAAGTGGGGGGGGTGGGAGGGGGTGTGGGGGGGGGGGGGGGGAGTGGGAGGGGTATATTTGATTTGAATTTATTATATTTGATTTGAATTTATTATATTTGATTTGAATTTGGCATATTTGATTTGAATTTAATATATTTGATTTGAATTTATTATATTTGATTTGAATTTAATATATTTGATTTGAATTTATTATATTTGATTTGAATTTATTTTATTTAATTTGAATTTATTATATTTGATTTGAATATCCGATCATTGCCACCCCAACTTTTGGAAGCACAAGGCAAGAAGTTAAGCAAAGGTGAACAAAAGTGAGAGCAAAAACTTTCCTAAAAAAAAGTGATAGAAAAAACACTGGTAATAAAAAAATAAATGACCTTAAGTCTTGCTTCATATCAACTGAAACACACCTTTGTCCCAGCTACAATAGTGCCATTGAGAGGATGGGCAGCACAAGCTGTGACACTTCCTAATCATGGAATGAATGTTTTTCATGTCAGTAGGTTTATGGTGTTCTCTACTCCCTAACTGTAGAAAAAAATCCTGTAAATCATCTACGAAACTAACTACAAAGCAATACTTTGGAATGAAAAAATATACACTACTCACTTAAAATCTACACGACAAGCTGAACTTTTGTGTGGGTAGAAGTCTAGCAAATGAATCCCATTGCTGGAGGAAGAACCTACTGCATAGATCTGTAGCGTATGATGTTGATAGTTAGGAGAGAAGACATCTACAACCGGCTCACTACAATAATTGTTTTACATTATCGTATTCTATTAGTGGGTGTGGTGGAGTGGTAAAAGGAAGGAGCATAGCTGTGCTGCAAAAAGAAACATGTGAACGAAAGTATATCAGTTACAATTGTTGTGGCACTATATCATCACTTTAGGTGGGCAATGATCCATTGAGACTTACAAACACGTTATAGTCATCACCTCATAATGATCATATGTGATCAAACCTAACAGTGCACTAGTTTAGCTCACGCCACAAAGGTTCACCTCTTTCCAAGTTTCAACTACATTTGGAAGTTCAGACATTGTGACCATATAAAATAGCTTCCTGGCCCGGTGTGGTCCAGGCGTCTATCTTTATATCCCTAAGGTAGGCTTTGAGAGAAGTAGATATCTCCATCGTGTTCTTTGTCTAAGCTTCTCTATGCATATAATGGCATTCTCAGAATGAATCCACATTCTAGATCCAATTTATAACAGGGATTAGGATTCATCAGCTAGTAAGCAGAATTAAACTAAGGACAGGGAAGCAAGATAATCCTACGGAATATGTTGGTATCCATGCAGGCTTTCTGATATGTGTATAACCAGTTGAACAATTTTTGTCGTCCCTGCTTTGAGCACAGTCATCAGATAAATGTAAGTTGGTCAGTCCAAAAGAAGGTTAGAAAAGTGAAAGGTGCAGACTGAAGGTGCAGACATGTGGGTACAGCCAAGCTGGTGGAGGGCAGTGGACATGTGTCACTTGTCAACTATGAGTAATCAGTACTCTAGACCTGAAAATGGTGCAGACTGAAGGTGAAGAAAAGATTGAAACAAAACAAAAACATTACATGAATGATATGATTTTGAGTTTTACAACATGCAAAACAAAACAAGAATGTCATGTATTATTACAGGTTCACAACAAGCTTGAATGGTTAAATGCTCTTGTAACTGATATACCACTGGCTCTTCATGACAACATCTAATGAAATTTGTGTGCGTCATTCTATTGGGCTTCTCTGCTGGGCTCCAAATTCTCATTAATGATTTCCACCTTGTTCTACAAGCTTCTTAAAATTTGAAAATGTGTAACATCCTCACTAGAATACTTCGTCAAAGGGAGTTTATTTAGTTCTCCCCAACTTTTCATTAATATTTACCATGTTGCTCTACTGACTTCTTACAAAATTGGAAACTATGTGACATTCTTACAAAAGAAGAACCCCATGTCATTACTGTATTTAGTTGTCTTCAATCTTAAGTCTAGGAAGACATTGGCTGAATCTGTATGGAACATTTCAACAAATATATCTAGGTCTGTGGCTGTGTTATCTCTCTTCTCATTTTCTGTCTTCCATCTTTTTCTCCCTCACTGTGTATTCTCCGTTTTTTTCTTCTTTTACACCTCTAAACCCATCTCTTTAACAAGAACCCGATCTTAACTCTAATTTATAAAGCATACCATATAGGACTTTCAATTCTGACTGTTGGGTTGACACGCATTTGGACGTATTAGGTGCCATCATGTGTCTAAGAATGTTAGCTAGCCACTAAGAACTCATCATATTAGGTGCATGTTTTCCTCCTTTCAATCTGTTGTAAGGAGCACAGGAAAAGCTGCTTGGACAAGTAAATGTCCCAAGAACTTGGTGCCTCCTGCAGTTATAATGATAATCATGCAACAAGACGGTGAACCATTCTCCTCACTATTGTTAAATTAATCGAAAACAAATTTTGCTAGTTAATGTTTCTTGTGTACCTTAGGTGACAGTAGCAGGAAACACCAAAAATTGTCTCTAAAAGGTGTTAAAATTGTAAGAAGATTAACAAATCCAACTAAAACTACCTTCAATGAAGTTATTGTCTCCAGCATCGTCGAGCTTCAGTAGCTATCATTGGGAGATTATATACCTACTCCAAGACCATGATAATGAACATGTGAATCAGCAAGGATCTTAGCACAGGTAGTGTCTAGGCATGGTTAAGTAAACTTTGGATGATGAAAATAATTTTTTCAGTGACATAGAAATAGAATTCCAATATATATGGCCAATGAATCATCTCATTAAAACCAATGTAATGAAGCAGTAGAGAGGATTCACCCAGAATTCCACGAGTCTTGTTTGGTTCGACAAAAATAAAAAAGTTAAGAACCTAAGGAGTCTGAGGAAATTGGCGTTGGAACACTTTTACCACATTCATTACTTTTTCTTTTGACAAGCGTTCCAAACACTTGCTTTCATGATTTAGCACATCCTATTCTTTCAATGATATTCTCATCGTTGTTCAAAATATAAAAAAGTAGTTATTTGGAAACGTTTGTTGTTTAATTATTTTCTCAAAACTAAATCCAATGAAGTGCAAAATTCCATAGTCTTTTATCATAATGAGATTCTCAGAGATGAGATTTCATTGAAAATGCTCCATAAAGGAGAACATTATCAAAAGAGAAGGGAAGTAGATGCAAGAATAACCGAAATAAAGTCCACAAAAAGAATAAAATAAGTATTGCAAACAACCACCTTCCTAGCCAAAGGGTCTGGAAGCTCCACTTTGCGATTCTTTGAGTGCAATACCAACGAATAGATATGCAATGCAATGAGTCAATTTTCATACAGAAAAAAAAATCATGGAACTTCTCTTTGGAGCCACTTTCATTTGCAACACACAACTAAGTACATCTAGGGATCTCCATAAGTATGAAAGACACATAATTAACTGAATTAAATCTTAGACACTGGAGAATGTCTCTCAAGTATGCCATTCTTAAAAACCACACAAACCAAAAGGAGCAGAAGAAACAAGTTTTGAATCTCTACATTGACTAACATGAAATGACATGAAACTTTACAGGTACTGGTTCATGCAATTACATACCCTTTAGACATTTTTTTTTATACTAACTTTTAGTTTTGTCGTTTTGATTGTCAATCATTTTGCACATGCTAAACTAAAAAAATATCACCGGACTCTGGCAGGATTAAACAGACAAACATAGTACAAGCACAAAAATATGGATGACGAACACTTGTTGGTCAAAGTACCTCTTTGTCACATTGGGCGTAGCGGATGTTCTTCCTCCACGAAGATCCCATGCACATATAATACCATGTTTATTGGCCCCAAAAATAATCTATTGAATAATCAATAAAAGAATTTATATGGATCTTTATACAAAAGAAAGGCAAAAAAATTAGAAGAGCTACCCAAATCTAGTTATCCAGGACTTGGAATATAAATTTGTTTTTCTATTGTCCTAGGCATGTAAGCGGACGTTGATCCAGAATTCAGAAGACATGAACAAAAGAAATATGATATAACATGTATCTTGAAAGCTACAGAAAGAGAAGCCGCAAATTTTAATACAACTAACCCAATTTTCCATGTTTAGTTGAATGCTATTGAGTGAACTGTGTGAATTTGAGGTGCGCTGAACATACGGATAGCGGCTAAGCCGCCTGTCCCATGCATAAATAACTCCGTTGAGACTGGATGCAAACAATCTGTAAAATGGTACAGGTATCCCTTAGTTCTAGTAAAAGAACATGAAAACGTTAAGTATGCCAGATAGAATTAACACCTCAAATGAAGGACTACTTGTATTTTTATGTTTTTGAACCACTTAAAGCCACTAATGAATAGCTAATGTTACTTTAGAAGTAAATTTAGAGGAAAATTTGTTTTAATTTCAATATCCTAAATATATCATGTTAGACAACGGAGGTTGTAAAAGGACAGAAAAAGTTGGATGCAAAGCGTGGGTCTAGTTTCAGCAGTAAGCCAAAAGGTCCATTTGCTTTTCTTAGTCAAAAAGTAATAAAAACTATTTTTCCTCAAGTTTATATTCCAAAGAAGAATAAGTTGGCATCCTTGCATTGTCATTAGAGGTAAAAGCAACATCATACATGTCGTTGCAGACTTCCCACCCATGTGCAGTGCTAAGCTTCATTTTTAACACATGTATGACAAAATGTTGACTAATGAGTAGGATTAGCAGTTGTGGTAATGAGTGCTTCATATAATTAGGTCATAGAAAAATTTGAGAACAATTTTATCAATACAATAGCCAGAAATTAAATTTCATAAAGACCTAATTCCCATCGACAGAACATATTCTAGACATCAGTGACCATATTGGAATTGATATGTAAATAAGAGTAACTATAACTGCATAAAGCGTGCTACGCAAGTTGGGAGATCGACTAGAATTGGAGAGGTGTTCAAAGTATGACATCAATCACAGGATTTATCATATACACTATAAGCATAGGGCCTTACGCAAAGAAACATAAAACCATTAATTCTACTTATAGCTGCAAGACGATAGACCTAGTTTACATGATCCATCCCAGTTAAAAGAAGATGAGACATCAAAAGTTTTATCACTCTCGTCACCAGAATATTGATCATAAGTTGTTAAGTGATCAAACAAATCAACTTCAAGCCTTTCAAGAGCCCAACTCTCAATACCAATGGTTGTGTTTGATTCAATTGATCTCCTCCAATCTTCTTCAATTTCAGGTATTGAACGTGCCACTGCCTTCCGAGATGGTTTACTCACCATAGCCAGCTTTTCAGCATCAAGGACACCTAATCAAATGCAACAAAAATGAAATCTCTTTTCAAAATTATTAGTATGATTGGCCTGTATTCCAAACCTCCTTGCTTCATATCTATACATGCTCTGTTAACCAATTTTTCAAAAACTAAACTTAAAATATACAAAATTAATTAAATTTTTTCAGAACAAAAGTAGGCTCCATCCTACTCTATAGTTGCGTGCCCTGCATTACTCCCAGCAGGCAAACACCTTCTTGTGCACACAACCTAATTGGCAGTGCTAGCTGCTATATGTCATCTCAATGAAACCCGAAGCTGGCACAAACAAATGCAGATGGAAAACCTTGTAATTGGAACCTTGGATCATCAAGTGTTGAAAACATATTCCTTTGCCTACCAGAGGCAAGTATATGGATAACCAGATTTTAAGGAAGATAAAGAGTATTTAAATATTTCTGCGTCTCCACCTTCTCATTTAGCACACATACAAGAGAAAAATTATCTGATATTTTAATTTTTCCCTAACAAAAAAACAAACAAAGAAATCCACAAACCAATCGGACATGCAAACTTGGGGACCTAAAATAAGCATTTAAGACACAAGAAGCACAACGAATCACAAAAGCAGCTATGATGTGCCTACTGCCAAAATAAATACAGTCGACACACTACATCGAATCAAAGCCCTAGAGATAAATTCCTCAAGCATAAACCTTTGAATATAACAGGATGCATAGCGACACAAATTCATTAACTCAACATCAAAGTTCGTAATGCCTAAAGATTGGAACAGGAAAGAGGAATCGGAGACGCAATCGATCAGACAATAATCAATAGAAGAAACATCAATAAGAGAAAGTGTCCGATCAATGTCGACATTCAGCTTATCGTCATCGCATCATGCATAATCAAAATTTCAATCACAAGTTGAAATTAAACAGAAGCAGCAAAAGTGGCAAACAGACAAGGGCAATGGTTTGCAATGAAAAATATAATAATAGAAAGATGGGGGT
Source organism: Aristolochia fimbriata (assembly GCA_019845555.1). Lineage (NCBI taxonomy): Eukaryota > Viridiplantae > Streptophyta > Magnoliopsida > Piperales > Aristolochiaceae > Aristolochia > Aristolochia fimbriata. The sequence goes on from CM034079.1 coordinate 17,837,311, forward strand.
GGAGAAAGATGAGGAGGAGGAGGGAAGAGGGGAAGAGGAGGAGGAGGAGGGGAGGGGGGAGGAGGAGGAGGGTGGGAGGAGGAGGAGGGTGGGAGGAGGAGGGGAGGGAGGAGGGTGGGAGGAGGAGGAGGGGGGGAGGGGGGTGGGAGGAGGAAGAGAGGGGGTGTGGGAGGAGAAAGCAAGGGAGGGGGAACACTCCCAAAATCAACACCAACCTCAACACCATCTACAAAACCTGTAATGAACTAGTGGTTGAAGTTTCGCAATAGTTCCAGGTAAGAGAGTGTAAAAGCTAGATCCAAAATATATAAAAGAAGGAAAAGTAAATGTCATTAGCATGTTACACTCCCAAAAGGAACACAAACCTCAAGCCATCTGAAAAGCTGTAACCTTCCGGTGGATCTTGTTTAGCCATAGTTCTAGGAGAAAGTCTGAAAGATAGGTCCAACATCCTTAAAGGAAGGAAAAATAAATGTCATAAGCATGGTATTGAGGTCATAGACTGGATACACAAGAACATACCCTCTTCGATGTAAAATTAGAAACACATAATACAAAGCAGAAAAGACAATAGAGGGGTCTTGTATGATCAACAGTCTGTCACAACTGTAACTACTATTTTCCAACCAGTTCTCATTGGAGAAGCCCATAGAGGGGTCATATATGATGAAGAGTCTTGTATGTGGTTAGATATCTAACTTGAACTTGCTACAGAAAGTAAAGGCTCCAACAGGGGTGGCAATTAAATTTTATAATTTGCGAAAGGTTAAAAAAAAAACAAATTGAAATAATGATAGTATTGGTGTGTAATAAACAGTGCCACTCACTTGTAGGAATCTAACAAACTTACTTGCCACTCAATTTTCTAGATTTCATGCCCTCTTATTCACAACCTTCAAATGATGCTTCTCAACTACTGGACACATTTGTTCATAGAGCCGATGGGAATATCATCTCTGCCAGTTCATGATCAAGAAATTGAATATTCAGTTGCTATTATAATGTGGCTGCTTGGCATATGGTGTACGCAAGAAATAACTCTTCAAAGTACTTTACTACCTGCTTCCCTTCAGGAACTGTAGGTTCGCCCGATTTGAGACCTTTTTCTGTACATACTCAAAATCAGCTTTTCTATCTGTAGTAAAGATGACCAAATGAAGCAATCAATTATACCGGTGTATATATATATATATATTTGTATCCTTGTGCACTTACCAATTTACAGCATCATCCGTACCTCAAGCATACCTACAATTTCTTAGTAACAAACAAGGATATCGCTTCCAAACCAGCCCATCCAAGTCACCCTCCTAGAAGTGCATCGAAAATAGTTTGTCAGAATGAAGAACTCCCATTTTGAGATAAATATGTAAATTGAGAAAATTGTGACCTCAATAAGTTTTGCAACATTCCGTTATTCCAATAAGCAATAACTTACAAATACTTTAGTATCAATGCATTCACCTTTGTGACTTGGCAAGACGTCAATTATGTTATCTGCTTATTCTAATCCACATGACCAAACAGCAACTACTAGATCCGTACCAACTTTTGTTGGCAATTACCTGGAAAGACAACAATAACAACTTATCCTCCAAAATACCTCCACATATAAATTACTGTTTCTATCAGTTTTTCATCTTGCTGGTGCAGAAAATTTCTCCTTAGCTCCTAAATCTATTTCTAGCAAATAAATCTTATTCACGAATTGACAAATAATTATATACGCACCTTATATTTCTTTTACCACCTGTTCGAGCATTATGAGATGCTCCTCCCATATTGAACATGAATAACATTTGTTTGCTTTTAACATTTTCTACCATGCTTTTCAACCTTGTAGCTTTTGAAGGATGACCTCTACTAATTACCTTGGGAGGAGCAGCCATGTTACCATCTCCAATAGGGGAATTCTTCTCCTCGCATTTTACCGTGTAATTTGGGTTGTCCCTTTTCATAGACAATAACTCTTAAGTAACATTTATTTAACACACAACATGCTGCCTCATATCTTTCTTCATCCAATGCACCTTCTTCTACAACCCAAAAGCTTTTACTGCAAAGGTCATCATATCTGAGATTGAGTAGAGGTTTACAATCCTCGTTCAGCCCATTCTGATGATTTAGGGATACTCTTTCAACATGGTCCCTTGTCCTCCTTCCCAAGATGTAACGGTTTGGGATATCGAATATGTTATTAGCCAAGTAACTCTTCAATGCAAGCCTACATAAAATACCCTCCGACTCGAACATCCTACGTGAACACAATACGGTCTCTTCCTCTTCATCAAACTTCACCAAATATTTTTTTGTATATTCACTTTCTCTCCAAACAGTAAAAATTTTAAATCTCCCATTCATTCCATTTTCCTTTGAACAGTAATGAATTGACAGTACCAACTCTGCTTGAAACAATTTGAACACTTCAGTAGTATATCGAGATCGAGTTTTTTTCTCCATTATATAACCAATCATCAAGATAGGACTTATGTCTAGTGTTCTGAAACCCACTTCACGCTCCTTGTGATATTGATGTTCTAATGTTTTACCATATGCCTCTAAAAACTCTGTCAACGTGGCCCTCTTACTAACATGTCTTAAAGAAACCATTCAAACTTTCACTTCTTTGGGTAGTAGACATATTAGTTGTAAATACTTCCCGAGTAAATGCTGGAACCCATTTATGATGAAGGGCATAGATTGAATCCATCCAAACATTACTATGCTTTTTGGAGATAATGTTCCACCTCCTCTCAAATTCTTTCTGTTGTTTCACTAAATAGGTTGGCAACATTGAACTCTTTCTTAAAATCCTTGTCCTTTTGAATTATTGAGGTCATCTTCTGTTCTACCTTACTCACAATATGCCATCTACACAAATGATGTTTTGTCATAGGAAAAACCTGCAACCAAAATATTTGAATAAAAAAATTATAAAATCCATATTAAAATAAATAACATTTTATTAAAACCACTAACCTCACTGACAACATTTGAAATGGCAGCATCTTGATATGTGATAATGACTCGGTGGTACTTTATTCATCGCATTTAAGAATATATTGAATATCCATATATACGAATCAATAGTCTCATTGCACAATAAACCAGTACCAAAAATTATGCTTTGTCGATGATTATTACACCCAAAAAATATCACGAATGACATGTCATACCGATTTGTCTTGCAAGTAGAATCTATACTAACCACATCTCGAAATGGTTATATGCTATTCACGATTTTGCATCAACCCAAAAAAAACCTATTCAATTTTCCTTCATCATCAACATCGACCATATAAAAGAAACCCAGTTCTTTTGTTTCATATCATCATAAAATTGAAGAGCTGCTGCTCGAGCATCACCACTTTGAAGATTTTTTTTTTTTCTTTTGTTACTGACAAAGTTTTGTATATCTCTTTGGCTAAAAGGCACATTCCTTTTTCCGCCTACATCTTCTGCAAAGACTTTATGTATTTTTGAAGGTCCAATTCCAACTCCATAATTCTTTTGGATAAGTCTTTTTATGGATCGTGTTTAGCCTCTTGTGCGACCTAACAAATTGAATAGTTGCTGATGAATGCAACTCATGGTTATGCACACATACAAACTCAGTGACTTCCCATAACTCTTCACTACCTCTCTCTCTCTGATTCACAACAATGTGTGCACCACACCCACACCGAAGTTACTGACTTTGCTTTGTTGTTGGCACCTCCTTCAAAGCGTTTTGAACTCTAAATCCTTATTTTGAACAACAATACCTTTTTACAATGACTGACTTATCTTTTTTTTAGACAACCTCGATGAGCTCTTTCTCACCCCAAAACCTTTGAACTTGGCATATTCATTGTAGAATTGAAAAACATCGTCCAAAGTTTTGAAAGTCATGCCAATGCAAGGAATTTTAGCTGCATATGTTTCAACTTCACTTGGCCTAAGACTTGTATCCATAATCGATATATAGTTGTTGTAAATCCTCACAATATTCCCCATCACCAACTACCATTGAATTCTTATGGCTGGTCATATCCTTTACTTTAGAGTTAACCCTTCCTGCTGAAGTAAAATTGAAGATAATTTATATGCTTGGGAAGTGCAATTGAAGATAACTATGCTCAACCGCATTAGAATTGAGAAAGCAGATGATATGTCACTTGCATAGTGGAAACAATAATAAATACTAATAGTTACTCTGAGCACTTACAAAACATCTCGAAAACAATCACTAAGTAATAGATCAAAACATAAAACAAAAAATACAAACAATAACATGCCTCATTCAAATGTAATGACTATGCGGAACAGTGAACATATAAGCTGAGGAATGAAAGCGAGATAAAATGGGTTGAGGTTTCGGTCCGTGTTCGCACTAATACTATATGTGCGAACACTGCTGCACGGTAGCCTACATATATCGAGAAATCTTACATGCGGGTCCCTCAGACGCCCACTTTTTTAATGGTGCACGTTGGCAAATGTAAACAAACCAAGGGTATAAAATTTATTTCCAATAACACCCTTCATTCTAAGGAAGAAGTTATTTAATTACATTTATATCCCCAATGTTCCAAATATAATAGTTTTTAATTCTCAATTTTCTAATCCAAATAAAAATTAAACAAACTTTTTTAAAAAGATATAAAATTCAGGTTCGGATTCGAGTTCCAAATTTAAAACCCGTTCAAGTTTTTCACGGATTCAGGTTTCAGGTTTGTAAGTTGGGTGGGGTTCTGGTTTCTATGTCGGGTTGGATTCAGGTTTTCAAAAACCCTACATATTCTATCATGTCACCTTTTCGTGGTTCAAGTCTATGTTTCTACTGTGTATGTGTGTGTAGTTAACATCTGAGAGAAAAACAAGTATCTCATAATTGATCAGTTATTTCCCTTGCATTTGCGCCTAAATAAATTAGCATCTTAGGCAGCAAACTAACAAAAACAGAGCTGAATGTTAAATGGTCACAATCCTGGAAAACTTTTTGTTTCTCTGAACCTAAGGCTTATCTTGGTTGCTCCTTCCTGTTTTGTTTAGTATTGTGTACTTGTCATACTCTTTTATGGCTGTGATGGTTTCTACCAGATTTGTTCTTGTTTGTTGTTTCATTTTTTTTTTCTTCAACAACATTTGAATGTGTTCTTCAGAAAGAAAATTGCGTGTTTGGTGCTTTACAACCATTACAGGTGTATATGTAGAGCTGAAAAAAGATTTCAGACATCTAACATCCAGTATCCAACCTCTTATGAATATCCACCCGATTATAAATATATCCCCAAAATTCAAAGATCGGGGTCTGAATCAATCAAGCATAGAGCCAGACCTTGGAAATTCGCTGCTTACACCATAGCTAAGACAGGTTTGTCACAAACAAATCTTTTAACACTTCTCAGAAAGAGGACAGATTACATATCTCCCTTTCCCATCCCCACTTACCAAATAATTGTTTGTGCAGCTATAACTGATGCACACGGCACAGGGTGTCTGACGCAGAGACATTCTATTCCTCCTTTCATGATACTCCAAAAAGGAGAAGGTTCTCCAAGGAGGAATGGGAAGCATTCACGAGAGAGTCAACAAAAAGAGCCTTACAGGGTCTAGTTGCCTCTCCAGACTTCAGTAATTGGGCTATAACAAATGCTGACATCATAACATTGACTCATGAAGATGTCAGAGGTACAACGAAGGTGCCCCAAAGAAGGTGGTTTGGTTGGTTAAGTTGAATTTCCTAGTTTTGGGTCAAATTCATTCGACACGAGAGGTTCAGTAACATTCTCGAAACAAATTTCGGTGTTCTAATAAAACTCCCCCATCTAATTTCGTCAAATCTTACGTTCGGGCGCCCACACGTAAGATTTCTCGCTCTTATCTATTTTCTATTTCTTCTGTCTCAAATTCTAAGATTGATCCTGCCATTGGAGATACTGGGGTTTCATTTTTCTACTTATAAAAAGTGGTCTCGCACTCGTCCTGCTGTGAGAGGTCAATTCTTTTAGTTGAGGCTTCCAAGTGAGTTCGCAGAGGTGATTACTTTTTTGTTGTTGTTTCCTGATCAATACATCTCTACTTATAGTTACATCTGATTCCATAATCATCCCAGGTTGTCTCTAGCCAGGTTCCACTTCTCTCATCTATGGATGAAAAAAAACTGCATGGTTTCTTGATTTTCTCATCCGACAACCCCTTGATGATTGGGTTGTTCATCGTCTTGTTTCCATTCAGCCAGTGGCTGATGGAAACATTCGCCTGAAAATATCGCTTGCTTATTCTCTGGGGAATACACAGTGACATTTTAAAGGACTCAATCTCGGAGAAAATGTTAGAGTCATTGGAAGCATATGAAAGATTAGTCCACCAAAAGGGGGGAAGGGCTTTACATTCTTTGAAGATGGCATATCATGCTGTAGCTCTACAATGTTGTGTGAGGTTTCTGAGAGAAGAATATGGAAGTTTTAAAGAATTTGCTTGTGCTGTTGATGGCATATGGAAAGGTAGGGTTTCTGCATTGGAAATGTTGGATCGTTGTAATTTTATTACAGATCAGTTAAGAAAATCAAAGAAGGAAATGGTAGCAGCTCTTAGGAACTATGGGGTTCGCAATCGTTTTTTGGGAAATGATGCAAGGAAGGGGGCTATGGATTCTATTAAAGATTTCTGGGAAGAATCAATGAAAGAGATGGGGCCACCATCCTAGAATCCCTGGCGGGCAACGGGCGGCGGGCGACGGGCGGCGGGCGACGGGCGACGGGCGACGGGCGACGGCGACTGTCAACCATCAAGCGGCAGCCATCAAGCGGCAACTGACGAGCGCAAACTACGAGCGGTAACCAGCAAGTGGCAACCGGGAATCCTAGGTTGATGAACGGAGAGAAGAACGACGAGAGTCGGGAGGGCAAAAAAAAATGAAAGAAAAAACTAAAGGTGAAAGGGTATTTTTGGTATCGAATGTTATATACTTAATCGACGTTTGTTATCCGTGTTTGCATCGTTAAAAAATGTGTGAACGCGGCCGCACGGTAGCCCGGTCCTATCCATCTCTCATCCTTTTGAATTATGTTATGCGGATCAACGGTAACTTGTTAGGAAGGCTACTTTCAGTTTCTAAAAATGAATATGTTTTCAAGTAGAAGCCGTAAATTGGTAGTGCATAGGGGACCAAAAGAATATTTGCGAGTTCAAAAGGACCAGAAATTTCTTCATCAGTCTGTGTTTTTCAGATCTAAACTCAAATAAAGATATCATTGGGTAATTAAAATCTAATTAATTTGTTTTTGGTGAACACATACTTGATTTTTTTTGGTTTAATCAAATGTTGTGTTGGATGAAAATGTGAAAGAAGGAAATCTTATTATTGGGTTGTTTACTGAGCTTTTTTTCATTTGGGTCTGTTTGTGGGAGTCAAATACCTCTTCAACTTCACTTAGTAAATGCTAAATAAATAGCTTTGCAATTTCTTAACTTTGGCTGACAAAATCTTGCCAATTTGGGCTCCTAGAAACAATTCAATATAGCAACCTCAAGAGCACGAAAATAAATACTGAGCGATATGTTTCCAATCCCTCGTATGTTGAGAAGGGAGACTTTGGTTTGAATAAAATGCCTTTGGAGAAGATCCAGCTCTTGTAAACGGGTACATGTATGTGGATCGTGAAATGCACGTTTGATGTATAATATACAAAATTAAAGAAAGGGTAATTTGGTAATTTTGTTGTGAGTATATGGGTGTGACTTCTAGAACTCCTTTGATTCGATCACCGAATAGACACAAAACAGTCGAAGTACGTCTTTTCACGAACGAATGGAATGGATTTGAATTTTACCTAAGCTTGATAAAAAATTTGATATTCCAAAATAGCGGCAGAAGTGCTTTTTGGTATCTCACAGATTTGGAGTGGCAATTTGGAATTTCTGACGTGCGTTCTCCCCTCTGTCTATGTGCGTCTTTCCCCAGCTTAGTGCTTTATAGCCTTGTCGATTTTTTACTGTGTGGACTAGATCTGTCGAAGTAGTTGTAACCCATTTCGACCGTTTCTTCGGGTCTCTGTCGGCGTCGTCACTATCTTTGGCATCATCGGCGTGGTTGAGTGGCGCCGGAGGGGGGAAGCGGTCGGCCGAGGGAAGGCCGCCGCTTCACTTTGCTTCGACGAAGCGAAGTGACGAGCCTTGGAGCCTTGCCCTTACGAGGCTCCGGCTCATTGGTCCGGAATGCTGGACTTTAGGGATCCGGTTAGGGTAGGGTACCGGGATAGAGTTTCGGTCCGGAATGCCAGACCTTAGGGATCCGGTTAGGGTACCGGGTTGGGGTTGGGGTTTCGGTCCTGAATGTTGGACCTTAGGGATCCGGTTAGAGGACCCAGATTTGTCGATGTCGCATGTCAGACGCCGGGGGTCCTGTTAGAAGATACGGCTTTGTCGGCTCCGCGTGTCGGGCCTTAGGGATCCGATTACAAGTCCGACATCTTCTTCTTCCCCAATTTCAAACCCTAGACTTATGTTTTGTCGGTGATTGATTTTCTGACCTCATCGCGTCACAGGAGCGCTGGATTTGGTCGCACTTCTTGTCGACTTGGTTATGCTGGCGTGCCGTCGTCGGAGAGCAACAAATTTGCCGATTCTTAGCCCTTTTTCTTTTTTTTTTTTTTTTTTCATTGACCCTTCACCCCCTGTGTTTTTTTTCTTCTACTTTGTCGTTACCTTCTGAAGGCGAAGCTCAGGCTTCGCTGGCTGCTGATGGCGGAGTGAGGCGCTTTTCGCTGGCTGCTTGTGGTGGAGTGAGGGCGGCTTCCATGTGTTGATTCCCTTTTGAAGGAAGGGGTAGATGGGTCGGGTTGCGACCCTTTACCATTGGGTCACTTTATGGTCGAATTAGACCCAATTTTTTTTTTTTTTTGTTAAATTAAAAAGTTAAGGTAACTTAAATTAAAATTACTTCATCGAAGGACTTTAATGGGCGAATTAGGCTGCTAGATACCAAATTGGGCCTCAATCAGTCAAATTGGGCCTTAATAGGCAGAATTCCTTTTATCCAGATAGAATCTAAATTGGGCCTTAATTTGACATGACATCTCAAATTGGGCCTTAATTAGGCATGGCTTCTCCAAATTGGCATGACTTTTCTGAATAGGGCCTTTGATTAGGCATTTCTTCTCTAAATTGGGCCTTTAATTAGGCATGATTTCTCGAATTGGCCTTAATTAGGCATGACTTCTCTGAATTGGGCCTTTAATGAGGCATGACTTCTTGAATGTAAGCTTCACAACTTTTCCCGAATCAAGCTATTTGAACTGAGTTAATTTGCCACTTGAATCTAATTTGAATCAGATAGGCGACCTTAATAGGCTGGGCTTAGCTGAACCAGATTCGCATTGACTTCATCAAAACCGTCTTAATCAATTTCAACAAAGTCCCAATTCCATTTTAACCATGTAATCAATTTCAACCAAGTCCCAATTCCATTTTAACCATGTAATCGAATTTCAACCAAGTACCAATTCCATTTTAGCCATGTAATCGAATTTCAACCAAGTTCCAATTCCATTTTAACCATGTAATCAATTTCAACCAAGTCCCAATTCCATTTCAACCAACCATGGACAAGCGGTCTTAACAGGCTGGATTTCGTCGAATCAGGCCTTAATCGGCATGAGCCTCTTCAAACCCTACTTCAATTCTTTTTGAACAAATTAACTCCCCTTTTTGGGGACGAGCGGGCCTCTTCAAACCCATCTTCTCAATCAAAGAATTTGGATTTTGATTTTGAATTATGAATTTTGAAATCGGTCTGACCTTTGAATTTTGAATTTGAATTTTGAAATCGATCTGACCTTTGAATTCTGGACTTTGCAGATGGCTGCCCCCTCTGCGACTTTGACTAGTGGGTTCTTGGCCTTTGATCATGTTGTGACGGTGGGAGGAGAACCACTCTTGACTTTGGTTCTCTATATAGAGGTGAGGCTTCTCGTATTACGTATTGTCCTAGTGGGGAGTCGTTCGCTTCCTCAGGGGTCTTTGAGTAGACCTTTGGCCATCGGAGAGCGCATTTTCTTTATTCCTTGCTCTAACTCTTCTTACGAGGATGTAGCGGATGGACCAGAGGCTTTCACACTTCATAGTGCTTTACACACCGTGAACCAGTCTCCTCTGCCACAGACCCTTGCAGATGATTTCATGGACGGAGGAGTTAGACGGAATTCCCATACCTGACATAACTTAGGATACGCCACTTCCTTTCGTTTTTGTGTGGACTATGCTTTTGGGTCGGTGCAGTCGTACTCTCTGTAATGCAGGCGTTTATTAAGGGCTTTGGGCATCTATTTTTCGTTATAGCTGTGATGCACCGGTGGTCCAAGCTTTTCTTCGACGATGGTGTCCAGAGACAAACACGTTAATTACATGTCAAGGCGAGCTCTCCATCACTTATACTGGATATGGATCGAATTTTTGGCTTCCCTATCTGCGGGCAGTTTTACGATGAAGTGTGTCGATGGTAGCAGATTTTAAGGATGTGCGTAGCTTGGCGTTACCCTATAGCTGCCAATTTTTGTTCTTGGCATATCATCGTCTCTGTCAAAAGCTCGAAGTCCACCACTGCTCCTTTGTCTCGACGACCTCCGGGTTTCGTTTTGGTTCGAGACTGATGACAACGCCATTCCTATCCATGATTCTTGGACTGCTTGGTAGGATGCTTATGGCAAAGGGCGACCACTTCGCTAGTGGACAGCCATAGAGCAGGATGTTTTTAGCCTACTTCGAGTTATGCCGGGTAAGGAAGATGAGGTCCATTTGGCGGCACTCCTCTCTTTGTGGTTATCCCGGTTTGTATTCCGTGTGCGTGGTGGCGATGATCTACAACCCATGGTCTTTAAGGTGGTGAGTTATATGGCCACTGGGTACGATTCGCCTTAGCCGGTCCCGCTTTGGCTTATCTATATCGTGGCTTGGGTAAAGCCTCTGCCGGGACATCGACGATCATTCAATGGCCATACTTGTATTCTTGGCTAGTATTCTTGGCTGGTCATTTATTTTCACACCCATGGAGAGGATCTTGAAGGGGTCCGTCGTCCTGGCATGATATCTTTTGGGAATCCTTCCCTTTGACGGACTTTTGATGAGGAGCAAGCTCGTGACTTATTCCGACGCCTCCCTGTGTCGGTTTAGAATCGTTACATCCTTGGTGCGAGAACTAGTTACGTCTTGGTCAATGAGCTTTTGGCACCAACTTCTAGGCCAGCTTACGAGAGTCTCCACAGTGTTTGCTGCTGTTATTTGACGGTTTGTTGCTTTAATCATTTCTTCATTGCCGGGATTCGGCTGGGGACTTGGAGGCTAAGGCCAATCAGCGAGAGACATCCTCTTTGTCTGAGTTGTTGACTCTGTGGGAGGCTAGTTTTATCCGCCCTTGTGGTCGACTCGATTTGCCTTTGCAAGGGGAACCTACTCGGGATCCTGGGACCACATTTTCTTTTTAGTCTTGGTGGAAAGAACATATGCTCCCACAATTTGACGTACGTTTTATTTTTATTTTTTGTTATTCTCATTGTCGTATGTCATTCTAGCGAGGTCGGACGGAGTCAACTGCTTCTGTTGCTACAGTGAGCAGTGGAGAAAAGGGTTATGACAGTGATCGTTCCCATCCGTGTAGACGGCGGCTGAAAGGCAAGCAGCAAGTTGGAGCACCCTCAGTAATCAGCATCGTAACTTGTGTCTCATTTCTTTTGTTTTTGTCTTGTGGTTCCTAATGTTTCCATAAATCTCTGGCGAATAAGAAGAAGGCACCATTAGCTGCTTTGAATGGCCCGTCAGCCAAAAAGCCTTGCATAGAAACTCAGCCTGCTTCTCTCCCTTCGCCACTGACTTCCTTTCCTCCTATTTTGGAGAAGGGGCCACCATAGATGGAGCCTCCCATCGAGATGGTTCAGATATTGTCTTCCCCAGAGGCCGACCTTCCTACGCCGGTATGGGCGATATATAGACTCTCCTTTTGGGGGTATCTCGAGGCATCGGGGAGGTGAGTTTGGTGCCTCCTCCTAAAGCGGTGGTTACCCAAACTGCTTCAATTTTTGTTGCTTCCCCACAGGATATTGCGGTGGTGGAAACCCCTAAAGCGACTTCCATTGCTTCCATGGCGCCCGTTCCTGAGGTTGCCCTAGCATTGACTCAGCTTGAGGCTTTGTCACTTGTTCAAGAAGTGGCGCCACTTGTTCAGGAAGCGACTCCACATGTACCTCAATGCCAACCTCTCTGGTGACTCCCTTGCAGCGATTCACGATCTAATTTTGGGAGTATTGTGCTGCAAATTTGGAAAAAGACAAGGTAGCTCCTCTCATGCTTTCAACAGATGTTGCGACGATTCTTCTTTGGCCACCGATCACGGAGTTCGTCATCAGTAAGTTGCAGGAAGTGGGTCATGGCGTAACTAGTTTACAAGGCTATCTGCAGAGGCTCCAGGCCCCGACAGAGGCAGAGAGTATAGCTGAAGGGAAGACAAGCCAGATTTCAAGAGATTCGGCAGAAAATAGTGCTCGAGAAACCTTGGATGTGCTGACCTCCAAGCTGGATACAGCCGAGATCACTTTGGATGAGGCTGAAGATCTCTCACAAGCTAAACTTGATAAAAAAGATGCCCATGAGCGCTTGGAGCTAGCTAAATAGTAGGCTCAATTTGCTGATGCTAAGGTTGTGTACATTGAAACTCAAGTTGAGCAGATTTGAGAAAGTGTGAGAGTGACGAAGGGAGCAATCCTTGAAGCTACTCAAAAGGTGGAGGAGATCCTTGCCTTGCCTAATCTCAGCACGACTGAGGAAGCGATTCTTCTGTCATTGAGGGCTGCTTTTACAAAATCGTAGCAAGAATTGTCCAAGGACCTCTTATTTGATTTGTATATGATTTCTTTTCTTCATGTATTTCAACTTTATTGGATGTAATTTTAGGTGTGAACTTTTCCTCATCTTTGCTTGTAGCCATATGGTCTGCGCACGGCCAAAACGAGGTCACCATTTTGAAACGAATGGAACTTCACCTTTTTGTTGAAAGCCTGAGTGAGGCGAGCCTGGTAGCATTTGAGCCTTTGCTGTGCTTTCAGATGTTTTTCATCGAGAGATTCTAACTCCTGTCGACGAAGTCGAATATTCTCTTCTTCAGTAAGCCCTTCTTGAAGAGCTACTCTTAGGGATGGAATTTGGATTTCGAGCGGCAATACTCCTTCAACACCGCAAACTAACGAATAAGGTATTGATTCTGTCGCAGTCCAAAACGTAATCCTGTATGCCCATAGTGCCTCTCCAAGTCTATCTTGCCAGTCTTTCTTGTTCCCTGCTACCGTTTTCTTTAAGATTTTACACAACGTTTTATTGAAAGCTTCAGCCAGGCCATTTGCGGCAGGGTTGTATGCTGTGGATGTCCTTTATTGGATGCCAAATTTCTCGCTGAAGTTGGCCATGGTCATGTTACGAAATGGGGTACCGTTGTCGGTCATGATATATCTCGAAACACCATACCGATATAAGATTTGTGTTCGAATGAAGCCGACCACAATGACAACTTTGATTTCTTTGTGGGCTATTGCTTTTGCCCATTTAAAGAAATAATTCATAGCCGCTAGGTTGTATTGGTGGTTTGCAGATGACTTCGAAGTGATTGGACCGATAATGTCCATTTCCCATGCTTCAAATGGCCAGGAGGCCATTATAGGATGTACGGGCTTGGAGGCTAATGAATGTAATTAGCGTGTAGTTGACATGCCGTGCAATGGCGTGCTAATTTCATAGCATCTCTCAGCATTGTAGGCCAGTAGTAGCCTAATTGCTTGACTTGAAGGTGTAGTTTGGGACCTACTTGAAGAGCTCCGCAAATTCCCCCATGTGCTTCCACCAAAATGGCTCGTCCTTCTTCCTTAGAGACACACCTAAGTAAGATATCGTTGTAAGATCGTCGGTACAATGTGTTACTAAATAAGCAAAATTTGGGCACAACTCTTAGCACATAAGCGGTCTTTTAATCCTTCGGGTAATTTCTTGTGCTCTAAGTAGTCGAGGAATTTCTGGCGTAATCTTCTTCCTCGATTGCTTAGACCGAAACTTGATTTATTTCTTTGTCCCCGATACCTTTTCCAGGATAGGTACCACCCATCTTTTGCATACAGGGATCCGTTCTGGCCTTGTGTCTAACTGTGCTAGATTTGCGGTGATTCCTGCCAATCGCGTCTGCTTGACTATTGAAGGCTCGGGGTACATGTCCCAGATTTACATTCAGAATCTTCTCCAGTAGCCTTTGAGCTTCTTCATGATAAGGAACGAGTTCATCCTTCCTGACTTGAACGCCGATTAGCTATTTGATCACCAAGGTCGAAGTCACCGAAGATTTCTAGTCGAGTAAGACCCATTTCGATGGCCATTCCCAACCCAAGGATTACAGCGTGGTCTTCAGCCTCGTTGTTTGTGCCTTGATGAGGTAAGATGAAGGAATATGGCATTAGGTCATCGTTTGGAGACATAAAGAGGATGTTAGCGCCTGCCCAATTCTTCGTCCGCGCCATCGAAATACATCCTTCAAGGAGGTAGTACCCGATGTAGAAGTTCTCTTCGTTAGGTAAATTTTCGGTTACCTCCCATTCTACCAGGATAGGGTGATCAGCTAGAAAATTTGTCAGCTTGTCCTTTTTATAGCTTTTTGTGGGATGACATTGATTTCAAACTCAGATAGCAACAAAGCACATTTAGCCAACCGTCTAGAGAGCATAGGCGTGGACATGATGTATTTGAGGGGGTCTGCTCGAGAGATTGGATTTGTGGAGTGTGGAAGCAAGTAATGTCTCAACTTTTGAACAACAAAGATGAGGGCCAGATACGTCTTTTTATTCGGGGAGTAGTTGAGTTCCTCTCCGACCATCATACATGATAAGTGTTTTGTATCTTAGGTACCTGGTGGAAGAAGGAAATCTAAATTCTGAGAAAAACTGAAGCAAAAATGAGCAAAATGAACTAAAAATGGTTGGCGCGACCGCAATTTCGGTGCCATCGCGCAGGGAAAATAGTCAAAAATTCAAATAAATGGAGGAAAATACCCAACGGCTAGGACGGCTTCAAAGAAGACAACTCGGGAAAGTGGAATGGCGCGATCGCGCCTTCATAGGGTGACACCGCGCCAAGGAACTGGCGCTACCTCACACTCAGACAGCATGGACGCGCCAAAGAGATTCCAAATACAGAAAGAGGAGTTGCCGTTCTGAGGAACAATGAAAAGTCTACGGAGTGGCGCGTACAACAAAATATGGCGCACCCGCGCCAAGAAGTCTCCTTACTCGGCACGATTTCGATGGCCGTTTCCTGACTTGGAAAGAACTCTGCTGCAGTGGCGCGACCGCGCCAGAACCTGGCACATTATCATCACGACCGCGCCGATGACTCAGTAACGTAAAGTCACAAAAATCTCGGGATCCTGACAACCAATCCAGCCCAAACTTGGGAGAAGAAGTCCTAAATGCCTAAGGAAGGTATCCACAAAGATTCTAAGGAAATTTGCTCGAGTTCTAGGTGCAATGAATGATCAAGAAGTGAAGTTCCATACAAAGAAGGAAAGTGCTGCCAGTAGAGAAGAAAAATCCGAGTTTTAAGAAGACCATATCTGGAGTTCCATATTCCCAATTCAATCCAAATTTCGACTAAAGATTCCTGGGGAGATAGAGGATTATATTACGAAAATTCAGGTCAATCCAAGTCGGGGTTTTAGAGTTTTATACTTTCAAAGTGGTGGACATAGTGCAGAAATTGGCAGAAGAAGCAATCCAACTTCTAAACATCATATCTCGACTTTCCCAAGTCAGAAGGGACTCAAATTTTGTACACAAGGCAAGGACCATTGAAGGAAGGTTCTCATGTAATTTTATTCAATTCTGAGGTCGGGAAGGAATACTTCATACCCCTGGACAGAGATCAAATTACAAGGCCTGGGTAGCAGAACAAGTATAAATAAGGGTCCGAGGGCAGAGTGCAAATCATCCAGTTTTGTAGTGTAAATCCTATATATGGGTAACCAGGTTTTCAAAATCTAAGTCAAGGTAAGGGTACTTGAGCTATAAAATCAGAACTTTGCGTGTTAGTAACTAGGAGGTATTGACACTTTCCCCAACATCTCATCTCCATAAGGTTTAGTCATCTACTCCATTAGTTTAGTTCTGTTTTTCTTTTCCAGTTCTCAAAAACCAAAAAGTCTTTTCCTCAATTAGTAGAAAAATCTTTGCTTAAACTGAGTTCTCATCAAGGTCTCTGTGGGATCGATATCTGGACTCTCGAGTCTATATTATTTGCTGACCTAGTGCACTTGCTAGACACCCAACAATACGACTTAGGTAGTACAATTCGCGTTCCTTCCCTTGATCATCATTTTGAGCGAGAAGGCCGCCCATAGACTTTTCTTGAGTCGCAATGTAACGGAGGAGTGATTTTCTAGGAACTGGAGCTGTCAATACCAGAGGCTTCATTAGATAATCCTTGATATTTTGAAATGCTCGTTGACAATATTCATCCCATTCGAAGGGTGTGTCCTTCTTTATAAGACGGCTGAAAGGTTGACATCTTCCTGCTAGATTTGAGATAAAACATCAAATGTAAGCCAGATGCCTCTGAAGGCTTTTTAATTCTAAAAGATTCTTCGGTTCAGGCATTTGTTGGATGGCGTCAATTTTGGTCTGATCGATTTCAATGCCTCTGTGTCGGACTATGAATCTAAGGAATTTTTTGGATGAAACTCCAAAGACGCACTTAAGAGGGTTCATCTTCACCTGGTGTCGTCGTTGGCGTTCAAAGATTGCACGTAGATCTTTTAGATGGCCGTCTCTTACTTTGGTTTTGACGACCAAATCGTTGACATAACACTCGTAGAAAGTCGTCGAATATCCTTTGCATTGCCTTTTGATATGGTCCCCCTGCATTCTTTAGACTAAACTCAGTTTGATAATTTTTGTTGTTCGGTTCCTAAATTGGAAGTTTTAATTTGTCTTGAGGAAAGTAGAAACTAGAAGATTTTTTTTCCTTTTTCTTCTCACTCACTAGTAACCGTTAACTTATGCTTTGCTTTTTTTTTTTGACTTGATGAATGCTAATAATACTCTAGATTCAGACTCTAGTATTAATTAGGATGTTTCAAACAAAGAATAAAATGTTAGTCTAAATACTTTATTTTTTAATATATTTTCATTAGACTAAATTAAGTCTTGACATTATAGTTCATATATATATTTTCATGAATCTACTCACATTCAAATAAAATTATTTATATATTTATTTACAAATATATATATATAAATAGATTTTTTTTATTTATTTTGGGTGTAAAATTATTTATCTACCACATGAAGATGTTAAAAATGCGATGGATCGTGAAGTCATTGTACTGGAGCTGGGAGAGCGCCTAGCGGAAATTGGTCATCGTAATAGATAACTGTCTAAAAGACATTATCTTTTGGCATGAAAATTTAGTGAAAAAATCTAATTCTCAATCAATTCTGAATATAAAAGCACCAAATATGACTCCATTTCATGTTTTGTGCCTCAGGTACACAGTGGAAGAAGAAAACCTTGATTTGGAGCAAAAACGGAGGAAAAATGAGAAAAAGAAGCCAAAAAGAAGGATGGCGCATCCGCGCCATAATCGGCATCACCGCGCCATGAAAATAATGGAGAAAAATGCCCAACGACTCAACGAAAAATGAAAGCCAACGGTTGGGGAATGTGAAGTGGCGCGACTGTGCCTTCGGGGGGCGCTACCGTGCCAAGGAGCTGGCGCTACCTCACACAGAGAGCATGGACGCGCCAAAGAGCTGCTGAAGATGGAAAGAGAAGTTGCCGTTCTGGGGACCAATGAAAAGTCTAAGCAGTGGTGCTACCGCCACTACTACTAAAAAAATGGCGCGCTACCGGGCCAAGAAGTCTCCTAACTCAGCACGGGTTCGATGGCCGTTTTCCGACTTAGAAAGAACTCTGCTCCGGTGATTGCTGACCGCACCGATTCAGGCACAATATCGGGGCGCTGACCGTAGCGCCGATGATTTCGGCAATGCTAAGCCACAAAAATCTCGGGATCCTGACAACCAATCAAGCCCAAACTTAGGAAAAGAAGTCCTAAGTGTCTAAGGAAGGTATCCACGAAGATTCTAAGGAAATTTACTTGAGTTCTAAGTGTTTTGAATGACCAAAAAGTGAAGTTCAATACAAAAAAGGAAGCTGCTGCCAAGAAGAGAAGATAAATCCGAGTTTGAAGGAGATCATATCTGGAGTTCCCGAGTCCCAATTGAACACAAATTTGGACTGGAGATTCCTAAGGAGATTGAGGATCATATCACGAAAATTCAGGTGAATTCAATTCGGGTTTTTCAAGTTTTATATTTTCAAAGTGGTGGACCCAGTGCAGAGATTGGCAGCAGAAGTAATGTCACTTCTCAACAGTATATCTCGAGTTGCCTAACTCAGAATAAACTCAAATTTTGTATAGAAAGAAAGGACCATGGAAAGAAGGTTCGTGAGTAATTTCATCCAATTATGAGGTCAGGAAGGCATACTTTATACCCCTGGACAGAGACCAAATTACAAGGCCTGGGTAGCAGAACAACTATAAGTAGAGGTCTGAGGAAGGGTGTAAAGCATTCAATTTTCAGTTCTATTTGCTACTTTGTAGTTTAGTTTAGAGAGAGGAGAAGGTCCAGAGGGAGTCTTACACGACCTCTGGATACTTTGAGGAAGAAAGGTGGAGATTTCAGCAAAGGAGCAAGTGTGACCAGGAGCAGTCCTCCATCGGGAGTATTTGTGCTTAGTTATTTCGTTTCTTTCATGGCTGTTATCAAAACCTTGAATTGTGTTTTTAATTCCAGGGTCGAGTAGTCGTTTGTAGTTGGGAGTCCATGACTCCCTGGGCAGGTAATGTGATTAATTTATTATGTTTTAGTTGGCTTCAATTTGGTGCATGAATGAGTATTCTTAAGTTGTTTAGTCTTGATTCATGCTTGTTGTCCTGTGATGTACTGGCTATAAGGTGAAGCTAGACTTAAGGTAAGATATGTTGATAGGATATACAATATCTTTTTTATTTCATGCACTACGTAGATCAACTGATCTTAGGGTTAATCCTCGACCTTAAAGTAATACCCTATTGGATTGGTTTGATCTACCTATGACACAAGACCTGATTCTCGACCATAGGTAGGGTCAATGAGCTTCATGTTTATGCTATCAAGTAGAGTCGATTATGCCGGCTAGTTCACTCTAGGAGATAGAAAAAGGTGATGCCGATGCGGATTGTAGCCATGGTTTTATAAGCTCGTCAGAAATTGATTTCCAAAACATAATTTCTATTCAATCTAAGAAGTGTCTAGGGAGGGAATTGGATTCCCAATGTCTTCTCTCCTCATTGAAATTCCTCAAAATATTTTTCTCAATAGTTTTCAAGTAAATGATTTGTTTAATTTTTTGTTTTTGATAAAGTGTTTTATCCTGGATACTCAAACTTTGGATTATAACTCAGAAAACAATTAACAACTGGCTTGGTCATTGTGGGATGATATTTGGACTTACATAAGGCTATATTACATTGATTAGTCCTCTTGCTAGTGATTAGCTAGGATCGCTTCAAGTTTTTGGCGCCTTTGCTGGGGACCAAAGTTTTCTAATAGTAATTTCTTAGAGTTTAAAAATTTAGAGATTTGAGTTTTTGTTTTTTTTATTTTGCAGGAGGTTCATGACCAGATCTCGAGTGGAACCATCCCAAGAATTTGATCTTGAACCAGAAAGGACATTAGGGCAAAAGCTGAAGGAAAATCAGAACCAGAATTCTCCCAAGGATCAAGAAGACATGGAGAACGCAGAAGGTACTCATGAAGAACAAGCACCAAGCCCAAGGAGGACCATGGAGGATTATTTCACACAAAACCCAAACACACACAGGACAAGTATTATCACTCCCACTATTCAAGCTAATAATTTTGATATTAAACCTCAGATTATTTCTATGCTTCAAAATCATTATCAGTTTAGTGGGTTAGCTAATGAAGATCCTAATGAGCATTTGAAAGATTTTTTTGGACTTGTGTGCTCTGTTAAGTACACTGGTGTGTCGGATGATGCAATCAGATTGAGGCTTTACAAGTTCACCTTGGCTGGACAAGCTAAGACATGGCTGAACACCCTACCAGCTGGTTCTATTGCCATTTGGGAAGATCTGCAGAAAAAATTTCTAGGTAAGTATTTTCCACCAGCAAAGACCATCAAATTAAGGAATGAAATTTCTCAATTCATACAGGAACCAGAAGAACATCTTTCAGAAGCATGGGACTACTCAAAAGATGCCCAAATCACAAGATAGAGCTCTGGAGCCAGATTGAGATTTTTTACAATGGGCTGAACATCAACACAAGAAGCATGATAGATGCTGCATCTGGTGGATCGATCAGTAAGAAGACTCCTGAAGAGGTTCATGAGCTAATAGAGGAGATGACAATCAACATGTATCAATATCCGCTGGAGCGATCAGGTAAGAAGGCTGCTGGAATTTACAAATTGGAATCCTCATCCACTGTGCAAGCACAATTAGAAGCACTTCAACAACATTTTGTAAATTGGCAGCAACAAGTAGCAAGTTTACAACAAATATCAAACCCTGTAGTAGCTTCGATCTGCGGAATATGTGGAGGAGGACGCCGATTATGAATGCCAAGGTAATGTATATGCTCTGAATTCCACACCTGAACAAGCTAATTTTGTTGGAAATTCTCTCTGGGATGGACCCATACAGCAATACATACAACCCTGACTGGAGAAATCATCCAAATTTCTCGTGGAATAACACAAATCAAGCAAGGCAGCACCCTCCTAGATTCAAACCGTTACAAGCTGAAGCGCAAAAAAAAGATGAGCCAACAATCACTAGAGCAGAATGGGAGAAATATAGGAAAATGATGCGAGCAATGTGTGCAGAATTTCAATCAATGAAGCAATGAATCACACTTCCGACCACTGAAGTGAATCAACTTAATAGAGATGGATATGAAAGACCTAAAGGATCTCTACCTAGCAACTCGGAAGTGAATCCAAAAGAGCAAGTCAAAGTCATAACACTTAGAAGTGGAAAGACTCTCGAGGAGCTCCAACCAAAAGAACAACCAGCCATATAAGAAGAGCAAAATTAGAAAGTGGAAGAAGAGCAAGGGCAAGAACAAAAAAAGGTAAGTTCACCAGCTTCTCCAAGAAAGAAAAAAGGTAAGGATGCACTTCCAATTACTGATATTGATGTAAGAGATCTACCTTACCCAAGTAGAGCTAAAAAGGACATTCTAGAAAGTAGCATTTTTAGGTTTCTAGAAATTTTTAAGAAATTGCCGATTAATATTCCACTTATTGAAGCATTGAGGCAAATGAAGAAGGAAGATGGAAGATGGAAGAGCAAGGTACGGTCTTACTTAATGAAAATTGAAGTGCGATCTTGAGGAACGAGCTGCCAGCAAAATTAAAAGATCCAGGGAGTTTTACAATACCTTGTGAAATTGGTTCATATAAATTTGCAAATTCATTATGCGATTTAGGGGTAAATGTTAACTTAATGCCATTGTCCCTTTGCAGGTATTTAAAACTTGGAGAACCTCAAGAGACCGGAATTACTCTTCAATTTGCGGATTGATCAACCAAGATACCAGAAGGAAAAATGGAGGATGTGTTGGTGAAAATTTAAGATTTTATATATCCCTGCGATTTTGTGGTTTTAAAAATGGAAGTAGACAAGAACCTGCCCATAATTCTTGGCAGACCATTCTTGGCTACCGCTGGTGCTATCATTGATGTCAAGCAAGGGAATCTAACCTTAAGGCTTAACAATGATAGAATAAGTTTTAATATAAAAGAAGTCATAAAACTACCAGCCATCCCTCATGATGATTTCTGTTTGAGCATTGATGTGATTGATTTGTGTATAGCAGAAATTGAAGAAGAAGAGAGGACTGAAGAAGCAAAAGAAGGAGGCCTAATCCATTCAAAGGAGAAGGAAGATGAAGATCCCATCAAGACAAGAGAAGTTGAAGAATTGGAGGCTGAAAGCAAGGAGGAGTTAGAGGAAGGAATAAAGGAACAAGGGGCTCAAGGAGCTTCCAAACTTGAACTCAAACCCCTCCCAAATAATTTGAAATATGTTTTTCTTGAAGAGAATGATAAACCAGTGATTATTTCTTCATGTTTGACAGGTTTGGAGGAGAAAATGCTATTGAGGTGCTGTCCAAACACAAGAAGGCAATAGGTTGGTCATTATCAAACATTGAAGGAATCAGCCCCACAATTTGCACACACCGAATCTTGATGGAAGACAATTACAAGCCCAACATTCAACCACAAAGAAGGCTGAATCCTACATTGCAAGAGGTAGTAAAAAAGGAGGTGATCAAACTCTTGGATGCAGGTATTATCTATCCTATTTCTGATAGTGCATGGGTAAGTCCAGTTCAAGTTGTTCCCAAAAATGGGGGTATCACTGTCATTCACAATGACAATAATGAACTGATCTCCACTTGGACGGTCACGGGTTGGAGAGTATGCAAAGACTATAGAAAATTGAATACAGCCACTAGGAAAGACCATTTTTCTTTACCATTCATAGATCAAATGCTTGAAAGGCTGGCTGGAAATAAATTCTATTGTTCCCTAGATGGTTATTCAGGATATTTCCAGATCCCTATAGCACCGAGGACTAGGAAAAACCACCTTCACCTGCCTATATGGAACCTTTGCATATAGGAGAATGGCATTTGGCTTGTGCAATGCACCAACCACTTTTCAAAGATGCATGATGGCTTTATTCCATGATATGATAGGAAAGATGATAGAGATCTTCTGGATGATTTTACACTATATGGACTAACTTTTTAACCTTATTTGCAGCACTTAGAGCTTGTGCTCAAAAGATGTGAAGAGAAGAAATTAGTCCTAAATTGGGAAAAGTGTCACTTCATGGTAAGAGAAGAGATTGTTCTTGGCCACAAAATCTCATAAAAGGGGATAGAGGTAGACAAGGCAAAAATAGAAGTGATTGAAAAACTACCTCCACCCACTTCAGTCAAGGCTATTAGGAGTTTTCTAGGCCATGCAGGTTTTATAAAAGGTTTATAAAAGATTTTTCAAAAATTACAAAACCTTTGTCCAACTTGCTTTCAAAAGATGTAAAATTTGATTTCAATAATGAATGCATGCAAGCCTTTAATCTCTTGAAAAAAAAATTAATCTCTGTCCCCATCATTGTGTCACCTGATTGGAACCTACCTTTTGAACTCATGTGTGATGCAAGTGATTTTGCTTTAGAGGCAGCCCTTGGTCAAAGAAAAGAAAAAGTTTTCCACACAATTTCTTATGCTAGTCACGCACTCACTGGTCATCAATTGAATTATACCACCACTGAGAAAGAACTTATGGCTGTGGTTTTACATTTGAAAAATTCTGACCTTATCTCATTGGTTCAAAAGTTATTGTTTGGACTGACCATCCAACCCTTAGATACTTGTTTGCAAAGAAGGATTCCAAACCAAAACTTATTAGATGGATCCTTCTTCTCCAAGAATTTGATATCGAAATCAAGGACAAGAAGGGGGCTGAAAATGTTGTAGCAGATCACCTCTCAAGGCTGGAGACAGAGAATCATGAAGGGGAAGTTTTGGAACTCTTTCAGATGAACTGATTTGCCAGGTAAATATCTCAAAAGTACCATGGTTTGCTGATATAGCTAATTTTGTTTGCAGCAAATGGGTACCAAAGCACTTCATATACCAGCAAAAGAAGAAATTGATGGCAGATTCAAAGCACTACTATTGGGAGGATTCATTCGTCTAAAAAATATGTCCGGATCAAGTCATTAGAAGGTGTGTGAAAGAGGAAGAAGCTCCACTCATTCTCAGCCATTGTCATGACAAGGAGGTTGGTGGTCATCACAGTGCAAACCAGACTGCAACAAAGGTATTACAATCTAGATTTTTCTGGCCAACACTTTTTTAAGATGCAAAGAGGTAGGTCTAATCATGTGATAGGTGTCAAAGGACAGGTAACATCTCAAGAAGGAATGAAATGCCTTTAAATAATATTCTTGAATGTGAATGTTTTGATGTTTGGGGCATTGACTTCATGGGACCTTTCCCACCTTCTTTTGGGTATGAATATATTTTGGTGGCAGTAGATTATGTAACAAGATGGGTAGAGGCGATAACAACCAGAACTAATGATGCCAAGGTTGTCATTGAATTTTTGAAAAAGAATATTTTCTGTCATTTTGGAACTCATAGAGCTGTCATTAGTGATGGGGGAAAACATTTTTGCAACACTCCTTTTAAAAATTTGTTGAAAAAATATGGAGTCACCCACAAAGTAGTCACCCCATACCATGCCCAAACAAGTGGCCAAGTAGAAGTGTCCAATAGAGAGCTCAAAAGAATTCTGGAAAAAACTGTTAATACCTAAAGAAAAGATTGGAAAACCAAGCTAGATGATGCATTGTGGGCCTATAGGACAGCTTTCAAAACCCCAATAGGCATGACTCCCTATAGGTTGGTTTATGGAAAAGCATGCCATCTCCCTTTGGAATTAGAATATAAAGGATATTGGGCAACCAAGTTCCTGAATTTTGATATCAAGGCTGCTGAAGAAAATAGACTGCTGCAACTCAATGAATTAGATGAGTTTAGGTACTAGTCCTATGAGAATGCCAAGATGTATAAAGAAAAAACCAAAAAATGGCATGATGAGCACATCTTACCCAAGGAATTCAAACCTGGTCAACTTGTCCTTTTGTTTAACAGCAGACTTAGGTTATTTCCTGGTAAGCTTAGATCCAAATGGACTGGTCCTTTTTTAGTGGAAAGAGTGTTAAAATCAGGGGCAGTGGAAATCAAATCCAAAATATCAACCCACCTTTATAGTGAATGGACAAAGGCTGAAATGATACATCTCTCCTGATTTCCATCAGGAAAGAATCTTCACAATCTTATCTGACTAGAAAGAGTCACAAAATCGAACTGGGACTATAAACTGGAACTCATTTGCTTGTTTTAGAATAGGACTGCATTGTAATTTCATGAAATTTTGCATGTTTTTGTGAACTATTAGCACTTGCATGATTAGATCATTGATATTGCATGAGTAGAATAGAATTAGGCTAGAAAGTTTCCAAATCTCAAAACAACAAAAATAATAATAAAAAACCAAAAAACTGGAACATGTGTGACCACGCTAGAACTGGAACAACCGTGCCAATTCGCAAAAACATACTGAGCCTAATTTCTGAACAAGTCTCTCCTATGGTAAAATATGCTTTAGTGTCTATGTATCAGATGTCTTAGAGTGATGTTTTGTCTGCAATGTTCATTAATATGTACTCAATCTCTATTCATATTAATGACATGATATTTTGCACTCTCACAATGTATCCCAAAGCATGATTTCTTCAATGAAAATGTGTGATAACCGAATCAGCATCTGCATCTAACTGATAAAATCTTCTTCAAAGTGGAAATCAGCAAAAACACATTCAGGATGCTGAAATTTCATGGAATTATTCGGCGTCCGTGCCAAATTCTGATGCCACCACGCCACTATCTCATTAAGGAACAACCAATCCAGAGCTCAGAAAAGGAAAATTCCACTGCAAGTATGCATCTTAGACTCAATATTATGCATTAGAACAAACTAATTTCAATTCCACTTGAATTTGTTATACTCCATGCACAAATATTGGGCACTAACCCATGAAGGCAGATTTTAATTCTAAAAGCAAACAAGGAGAAGTTTCATCCCACTTCAGGGCACACCCTGTTCATCAAGGAAGTATTAATCCTACTTCTTCATTTTGTTTATGTTTTGAGGACAAAGCATGTTTTTAAGTTTGGGGTGGGATATTCTTTCTTCAAGTTTTCAAAATCATTGTTTTCAAAAACTTTCACACCAGAAATAGATCCAAAGAGATTTAGAAAAACACCAGTGGAAAACCCCTAGTAAAGAGAAAGCATGATTCACTTTCTTGAGAAATAACTTATTTTGAATTGCTTAGTCCTAACAGGATGAGAATTTGCTTTAAAACAGTTTTTGGAAAACAAAGTATAAGTGAGAAAGTTGATGTAAACCTTTAGAACCAACCTGATGAAAGCTTGAGGCGAAACAAAAAAAGGTTTTCAAAAATTCTGAAGTGATTTAGGCACATGTTTTCAATCGTTTGAGCCTTTTTTAAACCACCCACTTGAATGCACAAGATGCATCACTCTTGTCAAGCACTTTGAGCCAACAAGATCCCTGTTTTGTTTCAAATCCCACATTACATGAACCAGCCTTTGTGATAAACAAACTTGTTTCTTGCTGACCTTTATCTCTCCAAATTATTGAAGTGTTCTATTTAAATGAGCATGGACAAAAATTTGAAAGGAGGGATGAATGAAGGGTGTAGAGTTTTTCATTGAAAAAAGGGAAGAAAGGGCAAGATAGAGGCTAAGTTAGGGGAAAGGCCACCTTGTGTGTGCACCGGGTCTCGGGCCTCAGAAAGCTTAGGGACTCTGAGTCAACCGGCAAGGTAAGCTGGACTCCAGACAAAGCCAAAGAAAAAGAAAGAAAAGGTTATGGGTTAGTTAAGGGAAAGGCCACCTCATGTGTGCACCTGGTCTCGGGCCTCAGGAAGCTTAGGGACTCTGAGTCAACCGACGAGGCAAGCTAGACTCTGGACAAAACCCAAGAAAAGAATACATGTGAAGGAAAGGAAGAAGAAAAGAAAATGGGATCAACTCAAGAGAATAAGTTTGGGGTGGAAATACTTGGAGAAGGGTCATAGGGTCAGAACTAGTTCATGCTCAGAAAAATGGAACATGGATACGAGGAGGAGGATAAAACCCAAAAAGAAATGCTTACAATTTTTATCATACCCATTACCCATGCCCCTTTACAACCTAGAAAAGACCTATTGATCAGGATTATGGATTCCTTCAAGTTAGTGGAGAGTGGACTGAGGGTTGGCTTATGGAGTTAACTGAGACTTCTCACTTGTATAGGGATAAGAATCTTTGAAAAATTAAAAAGAAAAATTTGAATTCTGTTTTGACTGAGCAAGAAAACCCATCATTAGGAAAGGAGTGAATCATCCATTTTGAACTTGCAAGGGGAGTGCCAGTGATCTTTTCTTAATCTCTACATATTTATCTGGTTGTTTCTTTTTAAATTTTGCTCGAGGGACGAGCAAAGGTTGAAGTTTGGGGTTGTGATAAGAGTCTAAAAGACACAATCTTAAGGCATAAAAATTTAGTGAAAAAATCTAATTTTGAGTTAATTCTGAATATAAAAGCAACAAATATGACTCAATTTCATCCTGAGGTACACAGTGGAAGAAGAAAAACTGGATTTGGAGCAAAAATGGAGGAAAAATGAGCAAAAGAAGCCAAAATGAAGGATGGCGCGTCGACACCAAGAAAATATTCAAAAATTCAAAATAATGGAGAAAAATGCCAACGACTCAACGAACATGAAATCCAACGGTAGGGGAATGTGAAGTGGCGCGACCGCACCTTCGGAGGGCACTACCGCGCCAAGGAGCTGGCGCTACCTCACACAGAGACAACATGAACATGCCAAAGAGCTGTTGAAGATGGAAAGAGAAGTTATCGTTCTGGGAGCCAATGAAAAGTCCAAGGAGTGGCGCTGCCGCGCCACTACTACAAAAAATAATGGCTCTACCGCGCCAAGAAGTCTCCTAACTCGGCACGAATTCGATGGCCATTTCCAGACTTAGAAAGAACTCTGCTCCAGTGGCGTGATCGCACCAGATTCAGGCACAATATCGGCGCGACTGCGCCGATGACTCAGCAACACAAAGCCACAAAAATATCGGGATCCTGACAACCAATCAAGCACAAACTTGGGAAAATATGTCCTAAGTGTCTAAGGAAGGTATCCACGAAGATTCTAAGGAAATTTACTCGAGTTCTAAATGTTTTGAATGACCAAGAAGTGAAGTTCAATACAAAAAAGGAAGCAACTGCCAAGAAGAGAAGATAAATCCAAGTTTGAAGGAGAGCATACCTGGAGTTCCCGAGTCCCAATTGAACCCAAATTTGGACTGGAGATTCCTGAGGATATTGAGGATCATATCACGAAAATTTAGGTCAATTCAATTTGGGTTTTTCAAGTTTAATATTTTCAAAGTGGTGGACCCAGTGCAGAGATTGGCAGCAGAAGCAATGTTACTTCTCAACAGTATATCTCGAGTTTCCTAACACAAAATAAACTCAAATTTCGTAGACATGGAAAGGGCCATGGAAAGAAGGTTCGTGTCTAATTTCATCAAATTATGAGCTCAGGAAGGCATACTTTATACCCCTGGAATGAGACCAAATTACAAGACCTGGGCAGCAGAACAACTATAAATAGAGGTCCGAGGAAGGGTGTAAAGCATTCAATTTTCAATTCAATTTCCTCCTTTGTAGTTTAGTTCAGAGAGAGAAGAAGGTCTAGAGGGAGTCTTACACGACCTCTGGATACTTTGAGGAAGAAAGGTGGATATTTCAGCAAAGGAACAAGGGTGACCAGGAGCAGTCCTCCACAGGGAGTTTTTCAAGCTTAGTTATTTTTTTTTCTTTCATGGCTGTTATCAAAACCTTGAATTGTTTTTTATTCTAGTATGGAGTAGTCGTTTGTAGTTGGGAGTCCATGACTCCCCAGGCATGTAATGAGATTGATTTATTATATTTTAGTTGGCTTCAGTTTGGTGCATGAATGAGTATTCTTAAGTTGTTTATTCTTAATTCATGCTTGTTGTCCGGCGATGTACTGGCAATAAGGTGAAGCTAGACTTAAGGTAAGATATGTTGATAGGATATACAATATCTTTTTTATTTCATGCATGTTGGGAGTCTAGCAAGTGCACTAGGTCAGCAAGTAATATAGACTCGAGAGTCCAGATATCGATCCCACAGAGACCTTGATGAGAACTCGGTTTAAGCAAAGATTTTTCTATTGATTGAGGGAAAAGAAATTTTTGGTTTTGGTTTTGAAAACTGAAAAGAAAACAGAATTAAACTACAGGAAAAACTAATAGAGATGAGATGTTGGGGAAGAATGTCAATCCCTCCTAGTTGCTAACATTCAAAGTTCTGATTTTATAGCTCAAATACCCTTACCTTGACTTAGTTTTTGAAAACCTGGTTACCCATATACAGGAAATAACATTCACCTAATCTCTGAACTCCATCACAATTCGGAAACATTCAGATCCTTGGTGCATAAATATAAAATCTTGAAGATCAACTCTTATTCAGAACAAAAGTGTTTAAAGAGTCAAATTGCTTTCCACTAGTCTCCATCACAATCCGGAAACAACTAGTGAGAAAAGCAAGTTAACTTTCACTCATTTTTTTACCACCATCACAATCCGGAAACATTCAAATCCTAAGTGCATAAATATCAACTCTCTCATTCAGAGCAAGAGTTATAAAAAGTCACATCACTTTTCCACTAGTCTCCATCACAATCAGAAAACAACTAGTGAGAAAAATGAGTTGTTTTAGAAAACAAAGAATCATATAACCAACTCAAGTTTCTACTGAAATTTAACTTCTCTATTCGAACCTCATTAAACTTCAAATATCAATTCAGATCAGAAATAAGCAATGAACTCAGTTTCTAAAACAAAAGCAGGATATTTTATTGCTATAAACTTCAGAATTCAAACATAAAACAGCTAGGAGTTCATGACTTTCCCAACAAAGAGAGACTACTCCATAATAATAGAATAAACACACAGTAAAAAGGATTCAATTACAGCCATGGAAATAAGAAGAAAACAAGTACAGAAAACCCCCTTTTGAGGAACTGCCCCTTAGCTTCCACTCCTCCTTGACTGAAAACTCTTCCTTCTCTCCCTCTCTCTCTCAAATCTAAACTAGCTAAAAACAATAAAAACCTAAACTACTGTATTTACAACTCGAAACTGGATGAAAACTTGATCAAAAACAGGAACCAAAAAACTCTCCTTTGTGCTTTGCCTCAGACCTCCTTTTATAGCTGAAGCTCTGCCCAGAACTTGTAATTTTGGTCTCTGTCCAGGGGTATGAATTGTGACTTTCCGACCTCAGAATTGACTGAAATTACATCCGAACCTTCCTACATAGTTTTTGACTTGTTTACGAAATTTGAAGTCATTCTGAGTTGAGAAACTTGAGATATCTCCTTGAGAAGGTGAACAGGTTCTGCAGCCAATTCCAGCCTTTGGGTCCACTACTTTGAAAATATAAAATTCCACCACCCCAACTTGGATTGGCCTGATTTTTGCGTGTCACGATTCTCAATCCTGTCAGGAAGCTGTGGTCCAAATTTGGATCCAATTGGAAGTTGGAATCTCCAGATATGGCCTCTTCAATCTCGGACTTGTACTTTCCTTTTATGGCAGCAGTTTCCTTCTTTGTCTTGGACTTCTCTTCTTGACCATTCAATGCACCTAGACTCTGGAAATATATCATAAAATCTTCGTGAATACCTTCCTTAGCCAATTCGGACTTCTTCTTCCTAGTCTGGGCATGATTGGTAGGCAGAATCCCGACATTTCCGCAAGTCACGAAGCAGAGTCAGCGGCTAGTCGCGCGCCGTATTGTTGTTTTTGTTTTATGCGGCGCGAAACCGAGAAGTTATTTTGTTTAAGTCTGGGAGCACGGCCGTCGGGTCCAAAATGAAGAAGGATTCTTCATGGCGCGGTCGTGCCACTTTATGCTGTCGAATTGGCGCGGTCGCGCCACTTTTTAAACTCTTTGCTGACTTCCCGATATAGAACTTGACATCTTTGTAAGGAAACAGTGCAGCGCGGAAGCGCCATCTTCATGGCGCGGTAGAGCCCACGAGGGGCGCGGTCGTGCCATTTCACATTCACGAACTGTCCTCCTTTCAGCCTCACTAGCCGTTGGGAATTTCTTGGAATAATTTGAATTTACGCACATTTATCCGGCGCGGTTGCGCCAGAATCGGTGCGGTCGCGCCGTTCCCATTTTTTCTTGATTTTGCTCCTTTTTCCTTCATTTTTCCTCAGAATTTAGATTTTCTTCTTTTACAAGGTACCTGAGACACAAAACATGTATTTGAGTTATATTTGTCACTTTCATGCTCATAATCAACTCAAATGAGGAGTTTATGATCAATAATTCATGCATAAATAAGTGTCTTTTGGACACTTATCACAACCCCAAACTTAAACCTTTGCTCGTCCTCGAGCAAAAATCTGAAATAAATACCAGTTAGATCTGTAAAGACAAAGAAAAATTCAGTGATCCTCCCTTTTAAAGTTTTCAAGATAGATGATTCACTTCTTTCCTAATGATGGTTCTTCTTGCTTTGTCAAAATAGAATTCGAATTTTTTTCAAAATTTTCCAAAGATGTACATTTTCATAGGCCAACCCTCAGTCCACTCTCTACTAACCTGAAGGAATTCTCAATTCTAATCAATAGGTCTTTATGGGTTGTAATGAGGCATGGGCAATGGGTATGATGAAGATTTTTGGTTATTTCTTTTGCGTTTTATTCTCCTCCTCATATCCATTTTCCATTTTCCTAAGCATGAATTGGATTTGTGACTTTTCCTCCAAGCTCTTCCACCCCAAACATATTCTTTTGCATTGATCCCTCATTTTTTTTTCTTTTCCCACTTTTTTTTTTTCTTTCCCATGTATCTTTGTCTTTGGGTTTTGTCAAGAGTCTAGCTTACTTCGTCGGTTGACTCAGAGTCCCTAAGCTTGCTGAGGCCCGAGACCCGGTGCACACACGAGGTGGCCTTTCCCTTAACTAACCCACAACCTTTTCTTTCTTTTTCCTTGGCTTTGTTTGGAGTCCAGCTTACCTTGTCGGTTGACTCAGAGACCCTAAGCTTGCTGAGGCCCGAGTCCCGGTGCACACACAAGGTGGTCTTTCTCCTACTCAGCCCAGAATTTTTTTCTTTCTTTTCCTCTCTTGCTCCTTCTCCCCTTTTACAATGAAATATTTCTATACCCCTTATCCATCCCTCCATATAACATCAAAATCTTTATCCATGCTCATTCAAACAGAACACTTCAATAATTTGCAGAATCATGGGTAAGGAAGAAACAAGTCTATTTATCACTAAGGCTGGTTCATGTAGCATGGGACATTGAAACAAAACAGGAATCTTTTCGGCTCAAGAGGTTTGACAAAAAGTGATGCAACTTGTGCATTAAAATGGGTGGCTTTGAAATAGGCTCAAACGATTTTTAAATAGGTGCCTAAATCACCTCAGAATTTTTAAAACCTGTCTCTGTTTCGCCTCAAGTTTACCTCAGGTTGGTTCTAGTGGTTGAAATCAACTTGCTCACATGTACTTTATTTTCAAAAACTATTTTTAAAGAAAAATTATCATCCATTCAAGACTAAGCATCTGAACTAATATATTTTTCCAGAAAGTGAATCATGCTATTCATATGATCAGGGGTTTTCACTGGTATTTTTCAAAGTCTTTATTGGATTTTCTGGTGAAAAAAACGGTACTTTCAGATCCATGCATGAAAAGTATCCCACCCCAAACTTAAAATTTTTCAAATCTCTATAAAATTGCATGAAGAGTTTCCCACCCCAAACTTAAAAACATGCTTTGTCCCCAAAGCAGCAGTAAGCATAAGAGTGATAGAGATACTTCCCTGACTTTCTGGGTGGAGTAAGGTTGGATGGATCTCCTTTAGTGGCTTTTGCATTCTGCTCTCATGGGTTAGTGATAAAAATTTGCATGATTTTCAGCAATTAAAAATGAAAATTGACTAGAAGTGTCTCTCAGACATAAAATGTATCTTAAGAAGAATACCTGCAGTGGAGGTTCTGTTGCCGCACCTCTGTAGTGGCCAAATCTCAATATACCAAGTGGCACGGCCACGCCAGAATTTGGCGCGGTCGCGCCGAGTAATTCCTTGAAATTTTCTGATTCTGAATGCAATTGTGAATATTTCCAGTTTGGACAATTAAATATTAGAGAGAGGCATGCTTTTGAGTGATTTTCATATATTTTCATTGGAAGAATGAAGAAGTTCATGCTTTGAGACCAATCATTGAGAGTAAAAACATAATTTCATTAATATGAATGGAGATTGAGTACATATTAATGAAATCGCATTTAGCACACTCTCAGACATAATCACACACACAAAACAAGCTCACACACAAGATAAAAAGAACAAGTCAAAAGATCTTAGTAAAAGCTAAAAAAACATCTATTCTTCATCTTCTTCATCTTCTTCTTCTTCCTCTTCACCCTCTTCTTCTTCAGAGGTATCTCCAGTGGGCAGCTGATCCTCTGGTATTCCCTCATGCTGGGCCTACAATGTCCACATCTTCTTGTTTATGCGTGGCCAATTTTTCCCATCTTCCTTTCCAGCCCACTCATCCTCTCATGGAGAGCAGCCATGTCCATCTCCTTGGATGTGCTAGAACTTGCTGCTGATCTAGTTGGTGGGTGGTCTCTCATGATTTGCTTTTACTGAGCTAGCTGAAATACCTTTGGGAACTTTTTTTTCTATTGGCTCTGTGGAGCTCAGTGCAATCCCATTGGCCAAGCAAATGGCAGTGATGAGAGAGGGGAAAGGGAGTCGTCCTCTCTTGTGGTTTGCCATATCTATGATTTGTTTGTGAATGATGGCTCCCACATTGATGGGAATGCCTTCAAATAAAGCATGGAGGAAGTAGGCTCTCTCTGGTGTGATTTCAGTAAAATGGGAAGTAGAACTCAATTTTGTAAACAAGAACAGAGACCACACCTTAGCATCCAGATGCATGTCCTGTCTCTGGAAATGCAGCAATTTTCCTCTTCTGGTCTCCCACTTTGCTCCCCTTGGGCATAACCTCTCCGCTATCTCTGTGGCACTGACCTGCCCTCTTAAGACATCCATTGGTTCGGTGGGTTCATCAGGTGTGTGCAAGAAGTTGTTGATGTCATGGGGAAACAACTGGATCCACTTTCCCCTTACAAAGAATTGCCGCATTCTTTGATCTGGCAAGTTAACATATAATTCTTGGACTAGGGTGATGCTTGCTTGTGTAGGACTTTGTACCCATTGGGTCCATTCCCTTGCCTCTATCATTGCTCCATACTTTTCCTTAATGAGCTCATCCATGACCTAACCCTCTCTCCATGTGGACATTGCACTTGGAAAATATGTCATTGAACCTCTTGTGTCCATCTGCTGTGACAAACCTCTCTTTATCCCACGTTCTTGCCACTTTTGCTTTTGATCTCTGGTAAAATTTTTGGGTTGCCATTTCAGTCAAAAAAAATTGCTTTTTGGCCTTTTGATGGGCTTGGTTCTCTCTGGTCTGAGGTCGGTTTGGGCTGAAAAGTGGGCCTTTGGAAAGCTCTACGTGTGTACTTTTTCACGATATGAAAACAGTTTTCCAAAACAAATCTCAGGTAATTCTATAGACGGCCCAAAAGAAGGCAAGATAAACAATGTTTTTCTGCCCAGAAATTTGCAGAAAACGAGAATAAAAACCCCAACTTAGAGAACTTCATTCTCCCTTGTTCCTCAATGTAAATACCCCAAACCTGGACCAAATTAAACTAGGAAGTACCCTCTGTGTGGTCGTACCTTTTGTGTTAGGAGCTTGATTCCAGATTTTTCCAAACTTGACACCAAAAATGCCTACACCGAACTATTTTTCTGCTTGAACACTGTGCTGTGCCGAATTCCGAGGTGTTTCCGGCGAGATTTCTTCCATCTGGGCGGTGATTTGGAGAGGTAGAAGTTGAGGCTCTAGGTTTCAATTGATTTTGAGGCTTGAAAAACACTAGGAATGGAGGTTTGAGTCCGTAAAAACCTTCCCCGCAAGAGTGGAACCGGCACGTCGACCCCAATGGCCGTGCCGGTTCAGAACTAACTTTTCCGGGTTTCGCCGCGCCGAATTGAGTTTCGAGTTTTCTAACTTTTTTTGTGGTTTTCTGTTTTTTCTAAGCTGTAAAACTTTTTATCTAACACTCTCCTATCCTAGGTCTAATAACAATAATGAAAACAAATCAAAATCTCCTACAAATTCAAACAAATCCTAAAACTTTAAAAAAAACACTATTCAAACCTACAAAGCCTTAAAATTTTTCAAGAAAATTCAACCAAATCCTACTGCTATTGCTACACTACTGATATAAGTATCCTGATCCACCAGGATCGAATGGAAACTGGAACCATCCATGCTTGAGGGTGTTTTGACTTTAGAATGTATTACATGGTGATTCAAACTTTTGAGTAAAGAGCTGGTCACTCTTTCTCTTTTCTGGTTGGCTTCTAACTTGTTGTGCTCCTTTATTTTTAGCCAACTTTTCTTTACATTGCCCAGACCTAATAAAATTTTGATTTTAACTTTTGTGGGTGGTTTATAGGGCTGGATAATGAAGAAATATATATCTAATGAGAGGAAAGAATGTTCATTGTCCTTCATGTCCTCTATCCTAACCTCTTTATGCTCTTCAAGGGGTTTCTCTTCCTTCTCTACCCCATCCCCTTCTTTTTCTTTTTCATCTTCTTCTTTTATTTCTATGATCTTTTCATCTTCTCCCTCTTGAAGTTTCTGAAAATCACAATAACTCTTAAATCTCTCCATTGTATCTTCCTCTATGAGTTCCGATATGACAGTGGTCATCTGTCCTATTCCTATTTCCAAATTTCTGATGGAAGCTTCTTGATTCTTTAGGATTGCTTCTTGATCGTCAAGCCTGGCTTCATTCTGAGCATCTCTTTCTTCTTGATTTTCTAGGAACTTTAAAAAATCTCCTCAAGTCTGGCTCTTTGTGAATTATCAATGGTTCTTAAACTAGGTTGTTCATCAGGTGGATTTAACATAGTATCTATTTGGGCAAAATAGTTATCCACTAGAGTGGTCAGCCTAGACCAGTTTTCTTGAGGTTGAGGGGGATATGCATGATGATATGAAGAGTCACTGAACATAGGAGGGTGATCATACATGAACCTTGACAATTTCCCATGTGGCAAATTGTCCTGCCAATCATTCTCAAAGAATCATTCCTCCATGAATCATGATTGGAAGATGCATATGGTTGGGGAATTTCCAAATAAGAACTAGGATAGGGACTTATCTCATTCTGCACATAATTCCACCTCTCCTCTGAGTGCTCTTTCCAGTTCCAGATTGGGTTCATCTAGTGGCTCACCACTAATTCTGACTTTTATGCAAGAATCTGGTTCAACCTGAAAAGATAAAATAAAAATTTTAATCTCAATCAACAAAATAAAATTCACTTAAACTTACTCTCAATTCAATGGTCCCCGGCAACGACGCCAAAAACCTGTTGGGAGTCTAGCAAGTGCACTAGGTCAGCAAGTAATATAGACTCGAGAGTCCAGATATCGATCCCACAAAGACCTTGATGAGAACTCGGTTTAAGCAAAGATTTTTCTATTGATTGAGGGAAAATAAATTTTTGGTTTTGGTTTTGAAAACTGAAAAGAAAACAGAATTAAACTACTGGAAAAACTAATGGAGATGAGATGTTGGGGAAGAATGTCAATCCCTCCTAGTTGCTAACATTCAAAGTTCTGATTTTATAGCTCAAATACCCTTACCTTGACTTAGTTTTTGAAAACTTGGTTACCCATATACAGGAAATAACTTTCACCTAATCTCTGAACTCCATCACAATCCGAAAACATTCAGATCCTTGGTGCATAAATATAAAATCTTGAAGATCAACTCTTATTCAGAACAAAAGTGTTTAAAGAGTCAAATTGCTTTCCACTAGTCTCCATCACAATC
The DNA here is from genome assembly GCA_019845555.1 of Aristolochia fimbriata. Lineage (NCBI taxonomy): Eukaryota > Viridiplantae > Streptophyta > Magnoliopsida > Piperales > Aristolochiaceae > Aristolochia > Aristolochia fimbriata. The sequence goes on from CM034079.1 coordinate 17,874,095, forward strand.
CGGAAACAACTAGTGAGAAAAGCAAGTTAACTTTCACTCATTCTTTGAACTCCATCACAATCCGGAAACATTCAAATCCTAAGTGCATAAATATCAACTCTCTCATTCAGAACAAGAGTTATAAAAAGTCTCATCACTTTTCCACTAGTCTCCATCACATTCCAAAAAACAACTAGTGAGAAAAACGAGTTGTTTTAGAAAAAAATGAATCATATAACCAACCCAACTTTCTACTGAAATTTAACTTCTCTATTCGAACCTCATTAAACTTCAAATATCAATTCAGATCAGAAATAAGTAATGAACTCAGTTTCTAAAACAAAAGCAGGATATTTTGTTGCTATAAACTTCAGAATTCAAACATAAAACAGCTAGCAGTTCATGACTTCCCCAACAAAGAGAGACTACTCCATAATAATAGAATAAACACACAGTAAAAATGATTCAATTACAGCCATGGAAATAAGAAGAACACAAGTACAGAAAACCCCCTTTTGAGGAACTGCCCCTTAGCTTACACTCCTCCTTGACTGAAATCTCTTCCTTCTCTCCCTCTCTCTCTCAACTCTAAACTAAATAAAAACAATAAAAACCTAAACTAATGTATTTACAACTCGAAACTGGATGAAAACTTGATAAAAAATTGGATCCAAAAAACTCTCCTTTGTGCTTTGCCTCGGACCTCCTTTTATAGTTGAAGCTCTGCCCAGAACTTGTAATTTTGGTCTCTGTCCAGGGGTATGAATTGTGACTTTCCAACCTCAGAATTGACTGAAATTACATCCGAACCTTCTCTACATAGTTCTTGACTTGTTTACGAAATTTTAAGTCATTCTAAGTTGGGAAACTTGAGATATCTCCTTGAGAGGTTGAACTGGTTCTGCTGGCAATTTCAGCTCTGGGTCCACCACTTTGAAAATATAAAATTCCACCAACCCGACTTGGATTGGCCTGATTTTCCGTGTCATGATTCTCAATCCTCTCAGGAAGCTGTGGTCCAAATTTGCATCCAATTGGAAGTTGGAATCTCCAGATATAGCCTCTTCAATCTCGGACTTATTCTTTCCTTTTATGGCAGCAGTTTCCTTCTTTGTCTTGGACTTCTCTTCTTGACCATTCAATGCACCTAGACTCTGGAAATATATCATAAAATCTTCGTGGATACCTTCCTTAGCCAATTCGGACTTCTTCTTCCAAGTCTGGGCATGATTGGTAGTCAAAATCCCGAGATTTCTGCAAGTCACGAAGCAAAGTCAGCGGCGCGGTCGCGCCGTATTGTTCTATGTTTTGGCGCGGTCGCGCCACTGGAGCAGTTATTTTGTTTAAGTCTGGAGCACGGCATTCGGGTCCAAAACGAGGAAGGATTCTTAATGGCGCGGTCGCGCCACTTTATGCTGTCGAATTGGTGCGGTCGCGCCACTCCTTAAACTCTTTGCTGACTTCCCGATATAGAACTTAGCATCTTTGTAAGGAAACAGTTCAGCGCGGCAGCGCCACTGGTAGCGCCATCTTCATGGCGCAGTAGCGCCCACGAGGGGCGCGGTAGCGCCCATGAGGGGCGCGGTCGCGCCATTTCACTTTCACGAACTGTCCTCCTTTCAGCCTCACTAGCTGTTGGGAATTTCTTAGAATAATTTGAATTTACGCATATTTATCCGGCGCGGTCGCGCCATTCCCTTTTTTGCTTGATTTTGCTCCTTTTTCCTTCATTTTTCCTCAGAATTTAGATTTTCTTCTTTTACAAGGTACCTGAGATTTTCTTCTTTTACAAGGTATTTGAGTTATATTTGTCACTTTCATGCTCATAATCAACTCAAATTAGGAATTTATGATCAATAATTCATGCATAAATAAGTGTCTTTTGGACACTTATCAATGCACTAGGTAAATCAACTGATTTTAGCCCCGACTCTCTCGGTTGGTAACCTTGGCCCTTATGGTTCTGGCACACTTGGCTCAGTTTATCCTCGACCTTAAAGTAATACCCTATTGGATTGGTTTGATCTACCTATGACACAAGACCTGATTCCCGACCATAGGTAGGGTCAATGAGCTTCACGTGTAAGCTATCAAGTAGAGTCGATTATGCCGGATAGTTTACTCTAGGAGATAGAAAAAGGTGATGCCGATGCGGATTGTACCCATGGTTTTATAGGCTCGTCAGAAATTGATTTCTAAAACATAATTTCTATTCAATCTCAGAAGTGTCTAGGGAGGGAATTGGATTCCCAACGTCTTCTCTCCTCATTGAAATTCCTGAAAAGCTTTTTCGCAACAGTTTTCAAGTAATTGTTTAGGTTAATTTTCTGATTTTGATAAAGTATTTTATCCAGGATACTCAAACTTTGAATTATAACTCAGAAAGCAATGAACTACTAGCTTGGTCTTTGTGGGATGATAATCGGACTTACATAAGTCTATATTACATTGCTTAGTCCTCTTGCTAGTGATTAGCTTGGATCACATCAGTAATAATCCCACATTGAAAAATACAACAGAGCTTCATTAATATATATCCGATTACCTAGTAGATGCCTCTTGGCTAGCTGCTTGTCGTCCGAAGCCTAATCTATCGGGTGAAGGGCTGTGTGCTTGCCTGGGCTTAGTGTATAAGTTAAAATCATCCTTAAGTTATACATGAGCCACCCAAGCAGCTAGCCAACAATTTTTCTCTTTTCCTTTTTATGCTTTGTGGTTCATATATTTCTCCAAAGTCAACAGAAGAGAATGATCTCGTTTGTGCAAGACGGGAGCTCGTAAAATGTATAACTATTTTATATTAGTATATAAACTATTTATATTATTGTGTAAAATAATTTAATGAATACTAATTAATTTGTTTCAAACAAAGAATATAAGTGTTAGTCTAAATATTTTATTGTTTAATATATTTTCATTACACAAAATTAAGTCTAGACGTACAGTTCATATTTATATTTTCTTGAAGCTACACAAATACAAATAAAATTTTTTGAATATTAATTTAAAGTAATGATATATTTTTTTATTTATTTCCGTAGGGGTAAAATTATTTATCTATCGCACGAGCATGTTAAAAATACGGAGGGAAGACAGCTTTGGGAGCATAACAAATTGGCTAGTTTGCTTATTTAATTTTACACGCTTTCCAGTTCGACTCATCCCGTTCCTCTACAAAAATTCCAACCCGGACAAGTCGGCCAAATTGAGGATCGTGATGTCATTGTACTAGAACTCGGAGAGCGCTTTTCAGAAATAGGTCTCGGAAAAATCCCACAATGAAAAATACAACAGAGCTTCAATAGTATAGAAGTGATTACCCAATGGACGCCTCTTGGCTAGCTGCTTGTGGTCCGGAGTAATCTACCAGTTGCAGGGCTGTGTGCCCGCCTGGGCTTAGTGTACATTTAAGGTATAAAATGCATAAGTTATACACGAGCCACCCAAGCAGCTAGACGAGAACGATCTCGTTTGTTCAAGACGGGAGCTTTTCTTGCTATTTGTAGCCGACTCTGTGCAGTTGTTGAGGGTCGATCCTTGGAATGGGGATCGTGATCCCATTTTGGCTGTAGTTGTTGAGATGAGAGGAGGACCAGAAGTTCCTCCGTTGGATCCTCCGAAAGAGGATTGTGAATGTCCTTTTTGGCTTCTTCAATTGGCGACCAGATTTGCTGTCGTTTAACTGTAGAAGATGCTGACTTGTAACTTGACTGCTGAATGGTGCTGATGCGGTGGCTCACTCGCTGACTGGGGCATCGATTGTACCGATGACGTAGCGACGTGAATAGGCTACGACGAATGGCTTTGAAAATCGACTGAGCCTACCCACGATGATCGATTGCTGGATCGGTAGGCGTTTGGGCTCGTCGAATTTGGGTTGTTCACATTTTGGTGCATACAGATTGCCCCGTTCGAGACTTGACCATTTGGAGAGAACGATCAAGTTTCGAATGTGAAGAAGAACAAACACAACGCACACACACAACACATTTTTTTTTCTTTTTTTTTTTAACCCTCTTAGTCTTTTAGGGTCGTTTATCTTTTCATGTACGTATCCTTTTCTATCCTTTTCTACCCTTGTATTTTGTATGTATATATATATATATTTTGTTTTCTTCTTTTTTTTTTTTTTCTGTTGCTATTTTAGAGCTGTTTGTTTTTTTCGATTTTTTTTCTTCTTTTTTTTTTTATAGAGAGACACCGAGTACCTGAAAGAGAGAAGTTGTTCAGGTTTGAGCGTCGATGCCGAAGTTGAAGTCGCTGAGCTGCGCTCTGTTTGACTATTGTAGTCGGCTCGTTTTAGAACCTCGAGAAGACGGCGGTCGCGACGAACGTTGATAATTTCTGCAAGATTCGGTGACTTACGCTTCGGGGGCTCTTCGGGTCCGGTCACGTCGAAGAGTTGACGCAGCAATGCGACGACCTTTCTTCTATATCTCTGCTTGATGCAATGGGGGAGAGGATGCGATAGGGATAGGCACAATGGGGCCACCTTGGCTGAATTGAACCTCTCGGCGAAGTTGGAATGTCTTTCTTGGGTTGTTTCATCGACATTAGCTCCTTTCTTTTCGTCGACGGTTTAAGCTTTCAGCAGGTCGCAGAGGAATTGAGGTGAGGGAATGTGGGCCCCACTTTCAGTATGCAGGCTCCTTTTGAATGGAGAAATACTTATTCTTTCCCACGAATTTGGGATAATTAGGTTTAAGGGTTCTATCCTCTCATTCTGGGTGTGCTCTGCGAATTTGGGTCTCCTCCCTGTTTGCAAATTTGGCTTGGGAGATTGAGAACTGTTGAGGCTTCCCTATCTGTGATTTTGGTTGGGAGGGTAGTCTGCGACTGCTATTTGGGAGACAGATCATGACTGTGACCCGTGAGAGTCATGCGCATTTCTGTGTTTTTCGTCGGTCCGCAATTTCGTGTTTTTCGTCAGCCCCTACGAATTTTGGCTCCTTGCGACTTAACTGTTTGTGAATGAGGTTGACTGTGAGATTGAGAAGCTGCGACTTCTTTGGGGATTTCCTGTTTTGTGAATTGGGAGACTGCACCTGTGACTTTCTGCGATTTGACTACCAATGATTTTTTGCCTGCAATTTTGGGAGGCGGTCTGGCTGAGAATTTGGGACTGCGACCTGCTGCCTGTTGCCATCTGTCTCTCTGCAAATTGGCATTCTGTGAAATTGGGAGGCTGCAACTTTTGGGAGATAGTCTGCGAGTTTGGCTGCCTGTCTCTGCGATTTGACTCTGCAATCTTCTCCAAGCCCCAGCTTGCATCAGAACTTCTCTGCGACCCAGAATTTAAAGGTACTGTATAAAAATCTTCTCAGCAGTCTCTAGCTGAAGTCGAGTCAGCCCGGGGTCCCCACTCTCTTTTCTTTCTTCTTTTCTTCCTCCCTCTTTCGTCTTCTTTTTCTCTCCTCTCATTTTCAACTCCTCCCTCATCTCTCTTTTTGTTTTCGATTTCTCTTGCATTTTCTCTCAGTTTTCTTCTCTTTTTTTTTTGTCTCTCTCGAGTTGTCTCTTTTGCGCACTCCAAGTGCCAGTCAATTTGTTAGTGTGATGGACTGATGATCCTTTTTTCATCGTTTGGTTGTGTCGCACCTTGCTCTGTCGCCAGGTGCTGAAGTTGATTTCAGTCGCACACGGCTGGGTCGTCTGGAGGCTGAATTTCAGTGCTGGTCGCGTCCATCTCGGTCGCCAGGCACTGATGGTTTGTTTCAAGGGAGTCCAGCTTGGTCTCCTTGCTGCGAGTTACGCATCGATTGTGTCCGGCTTGGTTGCCCAGAATGCAGTTTTCATTCTCGGTCGTGTCCGGCTCGATCGCCGAGCGCGAGACTTATGTTTCAAGTGAACCCGACTTGGTCGCCGAGACTGAAGTTGTTCGAGTGATCCCGGCTTGGTCGCTGGGGAGTTGGACTTCTCTGCGCTGGAATCGGCTCGGTCGCCGCCGAGTGCTGTAAATTTCCCTCAATTTCTTTCGGCTCGATTGTCGGGGAGTTCAGGTCGCGTCTGGCTAGATCGCCGTGCCCTGAGGTTGTGTTTTGGCTACGTCCTGCTCGGTCGCCGGGCGCTGGAGCTTCTCTTTTCTTTTATTTGGCTTGGTTGTCGATTGCTGCGGTCGCATCTCGCACGGTTGTCGGGTGCTGAAGTCGCATCTGGCTTGGTCGCCGGGTGTGAATTTCTGTGTGGTCGCAGCCAGCAGGAGTCACCGAGTGCGCGGTACTGTGTGGACGCTGCCGACAAGAGTCGCCGAGTGAGAATTGCTGTGTGGTCGCATCGACTTGGACGCCGAGTGCGAGGCCCCTGTTTTGGTTGTAGGGGCTTGGCTGGCTTGCCGAGAAAAATTTCTTTTCTTTTGCGACTGCTTCTTTTTCCTTGCTCGCAATCGTTTCTGCAATTACTTCTTTTTGTCGCTGCTCTTTTTTTGTTTGGCGACTGCTTCTTTTTGTCACTGCATTTTTTTTGTTTGGAGAGGGTTTACGTACTTGGCTCCGATTGGCTGCGTCCGGCTCGGTCACCGGGTGTTGAATTTGTGTTTTTTTGGTCGCGTCCAGCTCGGTCGTCGGGCACAAAGCTTTGGAACTATGTCCGGCTCGGTCGCCGGGCACAGTGCCTTTGTGTTTTGGTCGCGTCCCATTTTTTTGCTAGGCACGAATCTCGAATGGTGCTTGGCTCGGTCACCGGGAGCAGTGTGTTTATCTCCATCGCGTCCGACTTTTTTGCTGGTTTCGAGGCTTTTGAACTGTACTCGGCTCGGTCGCCGGGCACAATATATTTGTTTTGCAGCATTCGTTTCAGTCAAACTCAGTCGTCAGGCACTAGGATTGAATGTGCCGCGTCTGGCTCTGTCGTCAGATGCTGAACTCTCCGTTTGGTTGTGTCTGAGTCGGTCACCGGGCACTGGAGTTTGATTTTGCTCGCGTCTAGTTTGGTTGTTGGGCGCGAGGTTGTTGTTTTAGTCATGTCTGACATTCTTGAGTCCGAACGCGAAGCTTTTGAACTATGCTCGATTCAGTCACCGAGCACAGTAATTTTGTTTTGGTCGCACTCGACTTGGTTGCCGGGCGCGACATTTTTTTTTTAACTGCTCTCGGCTCGGTCGTTGGGAACAGGAATTTGCTGTTTTGATCGCGGTCGGCTTCGTTGCTGGTCGCGAACCCTTGAACTGTGCTGTGCTTTCGGTTCGTTCGCCGGGCATAGTGTCTATCTGTCGATCCAATTTTGTTGCTGGACGCGAGGTTGTTGTTTTGGTCGTGGCCGGCTCTGTCTCCGGGAGTGGAGCTTTTGAACTGTGCTCGGCTTGGTCGCCAAGTGTAGTGCTTCTGCTTTGATCGCACTAGGCTCTGTCGCCGAGTGCTCTAATTTTCTTTGGTCATGTCCAGCTCTGTCGCCGGGAGCGAGGTTGTTGAACTATGCTCGCAGAGAGATTTGCTTCGAAGGCAATTTGGTTTACCGGCCAAGTCGTCTAGGACAATCGGTGAATTACCCTCTCTTTTTTTTTTTCTTCGATCATCAATTTTTTCTTGACGACTGGTCTTTTTTTGCCCCCCTTTTTTTTTTTTTGTTTGCATTTTTTTTTTCTTCTCCATTTTGTTTTTGTTTGCGACCTAGACTTCTCCATCCCAGGTCGCAAGAGACACATTTGTTTTCGAATTTTAAGAGAGCAGTGAATCCACTTCTTTGTCCTGCCTTTGTCTGACCATCACAACCACCAAGACCGTTGTGAGGGGCGCCTTCGGGGGACCCCTACGAATCCGCGATTCCAAGGAAGAACAGAAGCCACTGTTGTTGGCTCTTGGGGGACCGTCGGCCTATGGCGGTTGTGACGTAACTGCGCCCACAGTCAAGGCTGTTCACGACCTGTGGAGTCGCCCTGTTGTACACGAGGACGACCAGATTTGTTATCTCCCGAGGGTCGACGAAGCCTTGTCGTCTCCACATCAGGCTGTAGGCAACATCTTGCTGAGTCCGATGCATGATCAACTGGTCCGTTTCAAGACGCCGAAACTTAATATCGACAGCGACCAGTTCGACTCTTGGGAGAGTCGACCGGAGGTGAACTTCACCCCCTGCCCCATGCCTTTCTACTTCGAATGGGCAGATGTCTTCCTCCGTACTTGTTCCGAGTTGTTGGCCGCGGCAGACCTTACTCACGCAGTTCGAGCATCCATGTTTTCGTATCGGTGCTGCAGCAACGTCATTCATTCTTTTCTGGAGGTCTGGTGGTCCTCTACAAACACCATTTTCACTCGCGAAGGGGAGCTTTCAATTTCTTTATGGGATATGCATCGCCTCGGCGGGCTGCCCCTCTCCAGGAGCATCTATGATGAAGTGACTCCAACGGTTGCAGATTTCGCTCAGAGTCGCTCTATGCCGCTACTCGAGAGTATTCGATACCTCATCCTTGCGTACTATTGACATTTCTGTCGTCTGAGAGCTTCGAACGTGGAAGGCTTTTTTGGGGTTTCTATGTCCGAGTGGGTATCCTTCTGGTTCCGTACAGAAGGGGACGCACGACCTATAGAAGACCCGTGGGCTGATCGTGGGAAGACAACAGGCTTTCTGAGTCGCGACCGGTCGGCCGTGCAGAATCAACCCTCTCTGAGCTCGGAGTTCTTGACGCCCTCGTAGATGAGGTCTACCCAGCTGCCTTTTTGTCTATGTGGTTTTGTCGTTTTGTCTTGCCTTTACCTGGCAGCATGCTGAGGTTGTGTGCCTTCAAGATGGCCTGTTTCATGGCCAGCAGTAAGAAATATAGTCTGGCTAGCACGGCTTTGGCCAGCATTTATCGGGGACTCAACGACTTTTCACCAGGGAAGGTTTCTTAGCTGTTCATCTACGCATAGCTTACCCAGCGGTTTGGAGTCCACGAGGCTGACTCTAGCGACAGCGACAAACCCCTCATGATGCTCAACCGTTATCCAGAGCTTGTTCGCGTTTATACCAAGAAGGAGGCTCGTTCTTTGTTTTGGCACGGCGGAGTGCGATGCTGGTATCCTTCAGAGGCTCTTACCCCTGGTCCGATCCTTAACAAGGCTGGTCACTTCGCATCTCAGATTGAAGTGGAATATTTTCGTTGCCTACGGGTGACGTCTTTGGTCTTACGGTAGCGCGATCTTCTTGTGGTGGAGCCCTATAGTCCTCATCGGGTTTTACCAAGACTTGACAGGTGTGTTATTCTCTGACCAACGGAATGCGGCCACGGTTAACGTACTTGTGGCATTATGGCGAGCATGGACTGCCTGTCCTCTTGGTAGTGTGGAGGTGGCTGCCTTCGTGGGTCCAGACTCAGATCCGGGTGTCACATCCCTTTTTCGGGAGTCCTGGCTTGAGGCAGTTGTTCCCCACTTTGCGGTAGCAACTCTTGAACCCTCTTCTTCTTTTTTTTTTTTTTGTTCCTTTTGTAGTTTCTGATTTCTTTTCTTTCTTTCTCCACAGTGTGCATGGAGGAAATTTAGCGGAGCATTTGCGCCAGAAACAGTCTTGCCGCCTGTGCAAGGAGATGGCGTCGCGGAGGGTTGGAGCCGAAGGGGTTCGCGGTCAAGTTCGAAGCCTCCTGTTACGGTGAAACAAAGCAAGGGTGGGAAGAAGCGGGCGCCTCAACCGAAGGTCGTGAAGGAGAAGCCGTCGTCCCTTTCGCAAGTCGCGCCCAAGAAGGGCATCGTGATTCAAGATGCATCTTCGGCCCAGGGGGATCCTCGGCCAGTAGTACTTTCTTTATCAGCAGCCGATGATCCTGCAGGCAAGGGGAAGGGATTGGCTAAGTCGGTGACTTCGCCGAAGAAGACTGCTTCGAAAAAGAAGTCAGCGGCTCCGCAGTCCGAGCCTTTCATTTTTGTTCCTCCTTTCTTCAAGAAGCGGCTGCGGACTGGTCTAGGTAAGCCTCTGACTAATGTAGCTCCTCATGTTGTTGCTCAACCCTCGGGAACTCCTCTGTCGGAGTCGGGAGAAAAGGATAGGGAGTCGGCGCTTCTCGACGAGTCTATTGTTCTGCCGACTGGAGAAGCTACTGCAGAGCCATCGGTATTGTTACCTGCACCGGCGACCCAGGATGGAGCGCGGACAGTCCATGAGTTTGGAGACCTTGCTTCTGATGACCTTTCCATCGTCGTAGCTCTGTTTGTGGACCAGCCTAACTTTCGGCAGGAGGATTTGTTCGACCTTGCCGAGTTGGAGCTTACCCGTCAATTGGGGTGGGTCGAAGAGGGAGCACCGTCTGCCATCACTGCTGATGAGCTGTTAGTTCGTGAAGCCGAGTGCCCGACGACGACCGTTGGTGAGGGCATGATGCCTCTTCAACCTTCGAATGGGCCGGTTGTGGCTGAGGAGCTTGGAGTTGATGCCGGAATTACAGTCGGGGGTGAGTTTTGATGGCCTGTTTCCAGTCCGTCTCCACTTGTCGTTGCGACTTCAAGGAGGGAGGTCTTTGTGACGTTTCCTCCTAGTAGCAGAGAGACAACTCTTGCCGCCAAGGAAGGAGCTTCAGGTTCGGCCTGTCAACCCATCAGCGAGGATTCCTCCATTTCGCGACCTTCATCGGTAAGTGTATAAGCTATTTCTTTGTGTGTGTTTTTTCTCTTTCTTTTCTTCCCCTTTGTTTTCCTTATCTCTCTTTTTCTAGGTGTCGGCCTTCCGTCCTTCAAGGAGGACGAGGCTGTTACTGCAGCAATCTGTGTTGGGGCTGTGGACAGAGTTCGTCAAGTCGAATTTATTGCCGGCTGACGACCCATGTTCGCCAGAGCTTGTAGGAGATACTCGCGTCATTCTCGACCATTTGAGAGGAGTCGGCGTTGACACTTCGGTGTTGGGGCAGTGAGTAGAGGATTTTTCCTCGGAGGTGGATCATTTTCATCGGCTGCGCAGCTCCTTGGCCGGTAAACTCAGTCTGGCTGAGCAGTTCGCTGCGGAAGCTGAGCTCGCACAGACAGTCCAGCGGGTGAGCCGTCGGCGCGACGACTTAACGGTGGACTTGGATATACATCAGACGAAGCGAGAAGCTGCTGAGGTTGAGCAGAAAGCTCTTCGTGATCGTCTGGCTTTTATATTGACTCAACTCGACTCCATCAATGTCGAGCTTGCGACGATCCGTAGGGTAATTGACACTGCCGAGGAGGAAGTTTCTGCTCTCGAGGGTCATCTTGCTTCTATTCGTTCGCGTCCCATTCTCGACGAGGCCGAGACATGGGAACTGGCTGAGGTTCGTGCCGAAGTGGTTCGGCTGCAGCGACGAGTGGCTGACTTTGAGCTTCCTCGACTATGATGTAGTTTTGCTTGCATTTCTCTTTTTTGTAGCTTCTCCCTTTTGTTTGTTGCGAGGCTTGCATTGTTCTCATCACACATTTTTTTTTTTGCAATGAGAAATATTGTTTCTTTTATTCTATTTCTTTTCATTTTTTTTTTTTTCCCGCTGCCTCTTCATGCGTAAAATCGTTTAAGGAACTTACCGTTAGTTATCGGCAGCTCGGAACCGTTTGAAGTTACTATCTAGTAAGCTCCATTGGTGTAGGCTTCCTGCACCACAGACGGTCCTTCCCATTTCGGCGCGAACTTGCCCCCGGTTTTGGTCGTAAAGAGTATTGGCCGTCTGACAGCTAGAACCAAGTCGCCTTTCTCGAATGACCTGAGCCGTACTTTTTTGTTGAAGGCTCGGGTCATGCGAGATTGGTAGCATTCGAGCCTTTGTTGCGCTTCGAGTTGCTGCTCGTCGAGTGACTCAAGTTCTGCGAGTCACAACTGAGCGCACTCCTCCGTCGTGAGCCCTTCTCTAATAGCGATGCGAAGAGAGGGAAGTTGTACCTCGAGTGGGAGCACTGCTCCGGTGCCGTAGACTAGCGAATATGGAGTCGACGGGGTCGGCGTTCGAAACGACGTTCTGTACGCCCATAAGACATCGCCGAGCTTCTCGTCCCAACTCTTTTTGTTGGCACCGATGGTTTTCTTCAGGATCTTGCAGAGCGTTTTGTTGAATGCTTCTGCGAGTCCATTGGCTGTCGGGTTGTAAGCCGACGATGTCCACTGTTGTAAGCAAAAAATTTCGCAGAAGCGGTCCATGACTCAGTTTCTGAACGGTGTGCCATTGTCCGTCACTATGTGTCGAGGAACCCCATATCGGTAGATAATTTGGGTCCGGATGAAATTGGCGATGGTGGTAGCCTTGACTTCTCGGTAGGGAACAGCTTCGGCCCATTTCGAGAAGTAGTCGGTGGCAGCCAGGATGTATTGCATGTCGGAGTCGAATTTAGGAGTGATGGGACCAATGATGTCCATCCCCCAAGCTTCAAACGGCCATGACGCGATTGTCGGGTGAAGCGGCTCCGGTGGCTGATGTATATAATCGACATGGAGTTGGCATGGTCTGCAGGTTCGAGCCATTTCGGTGGCTGATAAGTATCTAAAAGACACTATTTTTAGGCCTTAATTGGAATTGGAAATTATATTTTTGAGTTAATAATCATCATAATATCATTATATATATCTCATATTCATATTTTCTCTCTCAGGAGTCCAACTCAACAAGAATCATTGAAATCGAGCTAAAATCGGGAAGATATGAAAAATATTAGTACAAAAAGGTAAGAGGTTGGGAGAACCGGCCGACCGCACCGGTTTGAAGACAAATTCTGGCGCTACCACACCACCAGAATGGCGCGACCACGCCAAGATGGCGCCACAAGGCCTATGAAGTTTCCAAATATGAACAGGACTCTTTTCATTCGAAAGTACTTAGATGAATTTCAGCCGAGTGGGCGACCAGCGTAATTTAAGGCATAGTTATGATGCGACCGCGCCAGTGACTCAGCAATGCAAAATCGCACAAATCTCGGGATTCAGACAAGTAATCATGATAAAACGTGGGAGTTAGAGTCCTAAGTGTATAAGGAAGGTGCCCACGAAGTCTATAGAGGAAATTGAGGGAAATCCTAAGAGGTTTGAATCCTCAAAGAGGTGGAGTGCTATTCTTGATTTGGAGACTGCCATAAAAGGAAAGTACATGACCGAGATTGAAGAGGCCGTATCTTGGAGATTTTGACTTCCAATTGGATCCAAATTTGTACCACAGCTTCCTGAGAGGATTTAGAATCATGAAATGGAAAATCAGGCCAATCCAAGTCGGTTTTGTGGAGTTTTATATTTTCAAAGAGTCTGACCCAGTGCAGAAATTGGCAGCAGAAGCAATCCAACTTCTTCACATCATATCTCGAGTTTCCCAACTCAGATTGGACTCAAATTTCGTGAGAAAGGCAAGGACCATCTAAGGAAGGTTCGTATGTAATTTCATCCAATTCAGAGGTCAGAAAGACATAATTCATACCCCTGGACAGAGACCAATTTACAAGGCCTCGGCAGCAGGACAAGTATAAATAGCGGTCCGAGTTTAGAGTTTATCATCCATTTTTCATCCAGTTCCGAGTTACAGCTCTTAGAATAGTTTGTAATTTAGGTTTTTATTGTTTTTAATTAGTTTGGAGAGGAGAGAAAGTCCAGAGGAAGTCTTACACGACCTCTTGGTACTTTGGAGAGAAGGAAGAGATTTCAGTCAAGGAGGAGTTGAAGCTAAGGGCAGTTCCTTAAAGGGGGTTTTCTGTACTTATTTTCTTTTTATTTTCATGGCTGTAATTGAATCCTCTTTGTGTGTTTATTCTATTATTATGGAGTAGTCTCTCTTTGTTGGGGAAGTCATGAACTCCTAGTTGTCACTTGTTTAAATTCTGAAATTATAGCAATAAAATACCTGGCTTTTGTTTTAGAAACTGAGTTCAGTGCTTATTTCTGATCTGAATTCAATTCTGGAATTTAAAGAGGTTCGAATAGAGAAGTTAAATTTCAGTAGAGATTTGGGTTAGTTATTTGATTCCTGTTTTCTAAAACAACTCGCTTTTAAACTAGATTGTTCCGGTTATGAAGGAGACTAGTGGAAAGGCGATGTGACTTGTTAAACTCTTGTTCTGAATAAGAGAGAGTTAATCTTCTAGCTTTTATATTTATGCACTTAGGATTTGAATGTTCTGGTTTATGAAGGAGTTCAAGGAATAGGTGAAAGTTATTTCCTGTATATGGGTAACCAGGTTTTCAAAAGCTAAGTCAAGGTAAGGGTATTTGAGCTATAAAATCAGAACTTTGCATGTTAGCAACTAGGAGGGATTGACACTTTTCCCCAACATCTCATCTCTATCAGTTTTTCCAGTAGTTAATTCTGTTTTGTTTTTCAGTTCTCAAAATCAAAAACCAAAAATTTCTTTTCCTCAATCAATAGAGAAATCTTTGCTTAAACTAAGTTCTCACCAAGGTCTCTGTGGGATCGATATCTGGACTCTCGAGTCTATATTACTTGCTGACCTAGTGCACTTTCTAGACACCCAACAGTTTTTTTTTGGGCCGTTATTGGGGACCATTGAATTGGGTGTATGTTTAAGTGAATTTTGAAGTGTTGATTGAGATTAAAATTTTTTATTCTATCTTTTCAGGTTGAACCAGATTCATGCATGAAAACAAGAGTTAGCGGTGAGCCACTAGATGAACCCGATCTGGAACGTGAAAGAGCACTCAGATGAGAGGTGGAATTATGTGCAGAATGAGATAAGTCCTTATCCTAAATCAATTTGGGAAACTCCCCAACCATATACATCTTCTAACTATGATCCATGGAGGTGTGATTCTGATATATCATGTTCCATTGATTATGAACCTAATGATTACTATAGAAGAGAGCATGATGATGATTCCTCTAGGCAATATGAAAATCAGTATTTTGAGAATTATTGGCAGGACAATTTGCCAAATGGACAATCGTCCATGTTCAAGTATGATCACCCTCCTATGTTTCGTGATTCTTTTTTTATCCTCATGCATATCCCCCTCAGCCTCAAGAAGACTTGTCTAGGTTGGCCCCTCCAGTGGATAACTATTGTGCATCTTCTAATTGTGATCCATGGAGGCAAAAAAAACAGGAACAAAAAGCTAACCTTGAGGACCTCCTTTCAAGGATTATAGCAAATCAAAAAAAAAGATGCTCAGATTGAAGCCAGGCTTCAAACTCAAGAGGCATCAATCCAAAATCTGGAAAACAAATGGGACAGCTGGCTAATATCATATCAGGTAGGAACCAAGGTACATCTAGCTCTTCTTGTGTTAACTTGTTACTGCAGAACACATAGAGGAAGATTCAATGGAGAGAGCTGAGAGTTATTGTGATTTCCAGAAATTTCAAGAGGGTGAGGGTGAAAAGATCATGGAGGAAAAAGAAGAAGATGAAAAAGAGAAAGAAGGGGATGGGGTTGAAAAAGAAGAGAAACCCCTTGAAGAGAATGAAGAGGTTAGGATAGAGGACACAAAGGCTAATGAACATTCTTTCCTCTCATTAGATATAGATTTCTTCATTATCCAGCCCTATAAACCATCCATAAAATATGAAGGGGAGGAAGAAGAAACCATAGGTCATATCATAGAACCTTCCCATGAAAAGCCATAAGAGAATTGGGTAGAGAAAGAAGAAAAGATTGAGAAAGAAGAAAAGATGGGGCTCTCCTTTGATTTAGACTTTTTTCATCATCCCACCTTATACACTAGCCCAAAAAATACAACTAAAAAAATTTTATTGGGGTTGGACAAGAGAATGAATGAGTGGTGGATATGGGTAAAGATATACTTCTTAGAAGCCACAAAGTCAAAAGAAAGGATTTTTAACTCAACAACAAAATTTGGTTGCTTTAGCATAAAGCATTGCAAAGGAAGAAAGGTCATGATGAGTGGATTGGAAAAGAATTTTTCTTTTGGTCTAGGGGGAATGAAGCTACTGGTCTGGCTGAGGAGCATAAACTTAGCGCTTCATGGGAGGCAGCCCATGGTAGGTAAGTTAGTTTAGTTTTTCAATTAAATTGTTCTCTTGCTTTGAATAAATCACTTTGCGTAGATATTAGATCTTAGGTTTAGATTTATTTTACTCATGTTATGTTAGTCTTTTGAATTTTTTTGGTTTTAATAAATACCAGAAAAAAAAGAAAAAAAGAAAGTGTCTAAGGCACCTGTCCTTGAAAAATCTAGAATTTGAAAGCTAAGTAGAGTTGCATGAAGCCATTTTTTCAGCTATACTTGATGTATTTCTAGATGTGTTTTTCAAAGTCTAAATGCAGATATCTGAAGAAGGACATTTGAACTATCTTTTCCAACCATTCACAACAGCTTTCTTCAAAAGAAAAGCCATCAGAACACTCAGGAAAACTTTGTGCAGAAAAGCAATGTAGCAGCAACTCTATTCGAGATGCCAAGTTTGGAGCCGAATTCTAAAAAATCTGGAAGTGGAACCAACCAAGGAAAGGTAGGTAGTTCAAGAGGGCACTTACTAGATAAAATAGGGCCTGATTTGAGGAATTTTCATTGAGTAGAACGGAAGTAATGACTGCTGCAACTTGGGTAGGTAAAACTATTTTTTGGAAAAAATTTGGGTTGGAAACAATACCGTCTTTCTATCTTTGAGCTGATTTTTAAAATTTTCTATAATGATTCTTGGAAAACAGTTTTAATAAAATTAAATTTCAAACTTATTACTTTCCAAGAAACCCTTTTTCAGCTCTAGATGATAAGGGGTTAGGGAGATACAATGCTTGTAAAATACCTCCAACTCACTTTCTGCCCAGAATATCAAATTTACTGCCAAGTTTTCAAATCTGTTTATTTTTCAATTCCCTTGACGAAAATGCATGAAACCTGTTTTATTGTGCACCTCTGAACCTTAACAACATGTTCCAAGTGAAATTTTTAAATTTTGCATTCAGAATTTCAATGTATGGAGGAAAAGAGTGCTGCTTCAGCTTAAAATTCTGGCCCCGCCACATGTTTGATCAATTTCGAGGATATGTAACTCAGAATCATTCCATTCCAATTCTGATATATTCTTCTTTATGAGTTATATTCATTGGTAAAACTTCATAAATTTTTGAATTCGTTTGCAATAATTTTGTGCTTTGAATGGTTCTAACCACTTTTGACCAAGCATGAAGGCAGCTCTGGTTCAAATTCCTCATGGTGCCGCTACAAACCTGGAAGTTCAAGCAACCAACATTCTCAGGTAAGTTTCTTACCCTCTATCTCATTTTATTGAATTGATCAGAATGCAAAATTTTTAGTTTGGGGTGGGAAACTCAGATTTTAAATTCTAGTTGGTTTTCATTGTTTAGTTATATTTGATTTGTTTGTCGTTATTTTTTTGTTGAGTCAATACCAGAAGAATGTTTCTAAATCTGAAAAAGTTTTTGGAAAATTTTGTGGGAACTCTTATTTGTGGATTGAGAAGACAGGTCTCATTCATTCTCTTGAGAAATATATTTATTTGAATGTTTAGTTTTGGGCATGAGAAAAGTTGTCTTGGAAAGTGGTTTGATTTTTTGAATGCATTGATCATGTTTATTTTGTACAATAGAACCAACCTGAAGGAAGATTGAGGCGAAACAAAGACAGGTTTTTCAAAATTATGAAATGATCTAGGCACTTGTTTTGAACCGTTTGAGCCTTTTTGAGCCACCCACTTTAATGCTCAAGATGCATCACCTTTTGTCAAACATTTTGAGCCGACAAGATCCTTGCTTTGTTTTCAATTCCCACATTACATGAACCAGCCTTTGTGATGAATAAACTTGTTTCTTATTGACCTATATTTCTCCAAATTATTGAAGTGTTCTATTTGAATGAGCATGGACAAAAATCTGAAGTTATGGAGAAATAAGGAGGGATGAGTGAAGGTTATAGAAATTCTTTGAAAAGGAGATGAAAGAAGGAGCAAGATGAATGAAAAAGGTGCTGGAATATCTGAGAGGAAAAAGAAAAAAAAAAAAAAAAAAAAAAAAAAAAGAAAAATTTGCTGAGTTAGGAGAAAGGCCACCTTGTGTGTGCACCGGGTCTAGGGCCTCAGCAGCGACGCTTAGGGACTCTGAGTCAACCAGCAAGGTATGTTAGACTCCAAATAAAAAAAAAAAAAAAAAAAAAAAAAAAAAAAAAAAAAGTGAGCTTTTCCTTGGGAGATGAGGTAGAGATTGGGATTAAGGAGAAGGTGCAAAAATCTTTGTTTTGTTTGATTGCTTTGAGGACAAAGCAAATTTTTAAGTTTGGGGTGGTGTGCTACAATCAGAGATGGTTCATACTCAGGAAGATGGGACATGGATATGAGGAGGACGACTGACCTATAAAATTTTTATCCTTAATTTTTTCCTTACCCATTACCCACGGCCAATTACAACCTATAGAAGACCTTTTGATCATAGTTTCAAAATTCCTTCATGTTAGTGGAGATTAGACTGATGGTTGGCTTATGTTGTTCAATTTAAACTGCTCACATGCATGGGAAAGTGGTATGTATGGTGGAAGATAGCTTGATCATGCCTTGACAAAACAGGATAACCAAGAATAGGAGAGGTTTGAATGAGTAAATCTTTGATTGATGCTTTGAAAGGGTAACCCCAAAGATTTTTCTTAAAACTTTGATGATTGGTCGTAACTCTGGTTCATTTTTTTTAATTTTTCTCGAGGACGAGCAAAGGTTTAAGTTTGGGGTTATGATAAGTGTCTAAAAGACACTATTTTTAGGCCTTAATTGGAATTGGAAATTACATTTTAGAGTCTATAATCATCATAATATCATTTTATATGTCTCAAATTCATATTTTCTCTCTCAGTAGTCCAAACCCAACAAGAATCATTGAAATCGGAGCTAAAATGAGGAAGATATGAAGATTTTAGTGAAAAAAGGTACAAGGTTGCAAGAATCGGCGCGACCGCACCAGTTAGAAGACAAATTCTGGCGCTACCGCGCCACCAGAATGACGCGACCGTGCCAAGATGGCACCACAAGGCCTATGAAGTTTCCAAACACGACCAGGACTCTTTCCATTCGAGTACTTAGAAGAATTTTAGCCGAGTGGCGCGACCGCGCCAATTTAAGGCACAGTTATGGCGCGACCGCGCTAGTGACTCAGCAATACAAAATCGCATAAATCTCGGGATTCTGACAAGTAATCATGATAAAACGAGGGAGTTAGAGTCCTAAGTGTATAAGGAAGGTGTCCACGAAGTCTATAGAGGAAATTGAGGGAAATCCTAAGAGGTTTGAATCCTCAAAGAGGTGGAGTGCTATTCTTGATTAGGAGACTGCCATAAAAGGAAAGTACAAGTCCGGGATTGAAGATGCCATATCTGGAGATCCAACTTCCAATTGGATCCAAATTTGGACCACATCTTCCTGAGAGGATTTAGAATCATGAAACAGAAAATCAGGCTAATCCAAGTCAGTTTTGTGGAGTTTTATATTTTCAAAGTGGCTGACACAGTGCAGAAATTGGCAGTAGAAGCAATCCAACTTCTTCACATCATATCTCGAAGTTTCCTAAAACAGATTGGACTTAAATTTCGTGATAAAGGCAAGGACCATCTAAGGAAAGTTCAGTATGTAATTTCATCAATTCGGTGGTGGGGAAGACATAATTCATACCCCTGGACAGAGACCAATTTACAAGGCTTGGGTAGCAGGACAAGTATAAATAGGGGTCCGAGTTTAGAGTTTATCATCCAGTTTTCACCCAGTTTCGAGTTCCAGCTCATAGAATAGATTGTAGTTTAGGTTTTTATTGTTTTTAGTTAGTTATGAGAGGAGAGAAAGTCCAGAGGAAGTCTTACACGACCTCTTGGTACTTTGGAGAGAAGGAAGAGATTTCAGTCAAGGAGGAGTTGAAGCTAAGGGCAGTTCCTCAAAGGGGGTTTTCTGTACTTGTTTTCTTCTTATTTTCATGGTTGTAATTGAATCCTCTTTGTGTGTTTATTCTATTATTATGGAGTAGTCTCCCTTTGTTGGGGAAGTCATGAACTCCTAGTTGTCACTTGTTTAAATTCTAAAATTATAGCAATAAAATACCTGGCTTTTGTTTTAGAAACTGAGTTCAGTGCTTATTTCTGATCTGAATTCAATTCTGGAATTTAAAGAGGTTCGAATAGAGAAGTTAAATTTTAGTAGAGAGTTGGGTTAGTTATTTGATTCCTGTTTTCTAAAACAACTCGCTTTTAAACTAGATTGTTCCGGTTATGAAGGAGACTAGTGGAAAGGCGATGTGACTTGTTAAACTCTTGTTCTGAATAAGAGAAAGTTAATCTTCAAGCTTTTATATTTATGCACTTAGGATTTGAATGTTCTGGTTTATGAAGGAGTTCAAGGAATAGGAGAAAGTTATTTCCTGTATATGGGTAACCAGGTTTTCAAAAGCTAAGTCAAGGTAAGGGTATTTGAGCTATAAAATCAGAACTTTGCATGTTAGCAACTAGGAGGGATTGACACTTTTTCCCAACATCTCATCTCTATCAGTTTTTCCAGGACCCGGATCCGCTGGCCACAGCCATTTATGGCCAGCGTACGCACGGCCAATGAACGAGCGCCCACGCACGGGATGCCCGTGCGGCGCTCGTTCTGGGAAGGACCGGGTTCCCCGAGTGGTTCAGGTGAGAAAAAAACATGGACCAGGAAAAAAATAAAAACATGGACCGGGATAAACTTTTATTTTCCCGGGTTAAACTTTTATTTTCCCGCTTCTTCGTTCTCTCGTATCCCAACAACTCTGTACCATCCTTTGCACAACTCTATACCATTGGAGCATTTTTTTTTAGGTCTACCAACTATATACTACGTATAGTTACAACTTTGTACCATCCTTTGCACAACTCTATACCATTGGAGCATTTTTTTTTGTGGTCTACCAACTATATACTACATTTTGGACCAACTCTATACCAGCCTTTGGACAACTATATACCATTACAGTATTTTTTTTTTTTTTGTCTAATTTTTTTGTGGTCTAACAACTATATACTACGTATAGTTACAACTCTGTACCATCCTTTGCACAACTCTATACCATTGCAGCATTTTTTTTCTGTGGTCTAACAACTATATACTATGTATAGTTACAACTATGTACCATCTTTTGCACAACTCTATACCATTGGAGCATTTTTTTTGTGTGGTTTAACAACTATATACTACATTTAGGACCAATTCTATACCAGCCTTTTGGACAACTATATACTACGTTGGTACACAACTCTGTACTAACATTCGTATAACTATATACCATTCTAAGGCAACACTGCAGCGCGCATGCGCAGAAGAGGGATGGGCGAGAACATGAAAATGTTCTTAACCCGGACGTGCACCGAACCGGATTTTTGGCCGGTTTAAATTTTTTTTTTTTTGTCTGTTGAACGACCCGGTTGAGACCCGGATCCGCGCATGGTGGAGCGCCGAACGGGCACCTCGTGCCTGGGCGCTCCGCCATTGGCCGTGCGTACGCTGGCCATAAATGGCTGTGGCCAGCGGATTCGGGTCCATTTTTCCAGTAGTTAATTCTGTTTTGTTTTTCAGTTCTCAAAATCAAAAACCAAAAATTTCTTTTCCTCAATCAATAAAGAAATCTTTGCTTAAACTGAGTTCTCATCAAGGTCTCTTTGGGATCGATATCTGGACTATCGAGTCTATATTACTTGCTGACCTAGTGCACTTACTAGACACCCAACAGTGGCGTCCCTGAGAATCATCGGCCAGTAATAACCCAATCGCTTAACTTGTAGTTGGAGCTTCGGGCCAGCTTGGTGCGCACCACAAATTTTACCATGCGTTTCCTTTAGGACCTGCAGTTCCTCTTGTTTTGATAGGCATCGAAGAAGCAGACCTTGGTACGACCTCCGGTAGAGTACGTCATTGATGAAAATGTACCTTGGCGCTGCTCGGGGAATTTGTACTCACTCTTGCAGGTCGACCGGGAGTGTGCCGTAACGAAGAAAGTTTGAGATGCGCTCTCGCTAGTCTCCCGCTTCATTTTGGCTGGTCGAGATAGGAAAAGATTCTTCTATCTCTTCTACTTGTTCTTCTTCTATTTCTTCTTCGGTCGGTGGAGGGATTACCCATCTTTCACAAATGGGGACTTGGCTCGGCCTTTCATCGAATTGAGCTAGACTGGCCTCAATTCCTGCCAATGCGTCGGCTGGCCCATTTTCGGATCGAGGGACGTAGTGGAGTGAAGCTTCCGGAATTTGGGCCAGAAGTTTACCGGCATGTCTCCAGAACGGCACGAGCTCGAGCTTCTTTACTTCGAACTCCCCAGTAAGTTGTTTGATAACCTATGCCGAGTCGTCGTAGATGTTTAGGTGCGGCAATTTCATTTTAACTGCCATGCCGAGTACGAGGAGGATAGCTTGATACTTTGCTTTGTTGTTTGAGCAATTTTGGGTGAAGACGAACGAATACGAAAGTAGGTCCCTTCTCGGTGAAATGAATAGAACTCCCGCGCTGGCTCCATTCCTACGTGTTGCGCCTTCGAAGTACATCTCCCAGGGGGGAAGCACTTCTACCAGGAAGATTTTTTCGTCACAAAATTCTTCTGTTAATTCCCATTCGGCCGATACTTGGTGGTGGGCCAAGAAGTTCGCCAGTGCTTGGCCCTTGATTGTGCGTTGCGGCACGAAATTGATTTCAAACTCATATAGGAGCAATGCCCATTTAGCCAATCAGCCAGAAAGAATTGGTCGTGACATGATGTACTTCAGCGGGTCGGCTCGCGATATCAAGTTCGTCAAATACGCTAGGAGGTAGTGTCGGAGCTTTTGAATTGCGAAAATGAGTGCCAGATAAGTCTTCTCAATCGGTGTGTAATTGAGTTCAGCGCCCACCAGTGTTCGGCTCAAGTAATAGAGAGAACATTCTTTGTTGTCCTCATCGCATTGAGCCAATAGAGCTCCGACCGATTTCTCTTGGATTGTAATGTACAATATCAACGGCCTATCGACTATCGGAGCGACGAGCACTGGCGGCTTGGTGAGATACGCCTTTATGTTGTTAAAGGCGTTCCGGCAAGACTCGTCCCATTCGAACGGCGTGTCTTTCTTCATCAAGCGACTGAACGGCTGGCATCTCCCGGCTAAATTCGAGATGAAGCGCAGAATATACGCTAAGTGGCCTTGAAAACTTTTGAGTTCGGAGATGTTTCTGGGCTCCGGCATCTTTTGAATTGCATCGATTTTGGATTGGTCGATTTCAATTCCTCAGTGATGCACAACGAATCCCAGAAACTTGCCTGAAGTGACACCAAATGCGCATTTCAGCGGGTTCATTTTGAGCTGAAACCGTCGAAGTCGCTTGAATACTGCCCTGAGGTCGAGAATATGATCTGACTGCTCCTTCATCTTTAGCACCAGGTCGTCAACATAGCACTCGACGCACTTATGCTAGAAGTCGTCAAAGATATTTTGCATTGCCCTTAGGTATGTCGCGCCGGCATTCTTGAGCCCAAACGACATCACCTTGTAGCAGAAAATGCCTTTGGGAGTGCAAAACGCAGTGAGCTCCTCATCCTTCGGGTCCATTCGAATTTGGTTATAACCAGATGATCCGTCCATGAAAGATAGAGCTTCGTGACCCGTCGTCGCATAGACCACTAGTTCTGTTATCGGCAAAAGGAAATCATCTTTCGGGCAAGCCTTATTCAGGTCGCGAAAGTCGATGCAAACCCAAATTTGGTCGTTCGTTCTTCTTCTTGACCAGTATGATGTTCGCGATCCAGGGACGGGTACTTCACCTCCCCGATGAAATTGGCAGCGATCAATTTGTTGACTTCCTTTTGATTTCTGTCACAAGTTCTGGCGAAAACCGTCGTTACGATTGCTTGACTGGTCAAGAGAGGGATGGACTGCCAATTTGTGTACTGCACTTCGTGGATCGAGGCCTCGCATTTCTTTGTAATTCCAGGCAAATATATAGCGGTATTCGTGGAATGAGCGACATATATTCGACCTCTTCTTCTTCGGCCGATAGTGAAGCGCTATGAAATGTCGGCCTCGGATCTTTTTTTGTGCCCAGGTCGACTTTCTTTAACTTCGTCGCCGACGATCGACCGGGCGCCTTCCCTAACGTAACGTAGCTGGAGCCTCATCCAAGATGAACTCGTCGTCCTCTTGATTGTCGTCGGTGACAGAGATATGATTTATCATAACCGAGTCGTGTGCACGAGCTCGTACGATGGCTGCCTTGAAGGTGTAAATAATCACCGGGTTCGAAGCATTTTTCTTTTTTGTCGGAGTTTGACCGATTGAAACTTGGTGTACATTTGCCGACGCCTTTCTAGTTATTTTGATTGGCTTCGTCTAAGCTCTATAGATTTTGCTTCGCTTCTCCTTCTGGTAGCTGAGGCCAAGGCGACCTTGAGTGATTTTACGACCCACATATCTTAAGTTTTTCTGTTCTGGAGTAAGGACCAGCAGGGCGACGGGTGGTTTTTCATGGTGCTGGTCTTTTGTGAAATTGCCCTAAGCTCTGGCCATCAGTCGATATGCGTTCGGGTCAAAACCTTCATTCAAGCGAGTAGATGGCAATTGCTCGAGGTTCGGGAATTGCTTTACAATGCTTCTTTCCTCGAGTTTCAGCAGTGGGAGGGTCACCTTTTCTGCCAAAGGGGTTGGCTGGATTTTATCACAGACGACCAAGGGAGCTTCTCCCTTCTTTCTTTGCGTCTGTGGAATGTACAGTAAGATAGGTACATGATAAGTGTCCAAAAGACACTTATTTATGCATGAATATTTGACCATAAATTCCTAAATTGAGTTGATTATAAGCATGAAAGTGACAAATATAACTCAATTACATGTTTTGTGTCTCAGGTACCCGGTAAAAGAAGAAAATCTGGATTCTGAGGAAAAATGAAGGAAAAAGGAGAAAAATCAACCAAAATAGGGAATGGGGCGACCGCGCCGATTCTGGCGCGACCGCGCCGACTAAATGTGCAAAAATTCAAAGAAATCCAAAAAATTCCCAACGGCAAGTGAGGCTGAAAGGAGGGCAGTTCGTGAATGTGAAATGGCGCGATCGCGCCATGAAGATGGCGCTACTAGTGGCGCTGCCGCGCCGCACTGTTTCCTTACAAAGATGTTAAGTTCTATTTCGGGAAGTTGGCAAAGTGTCTAAGGAGTGGCGCGACCGCGCCAGTTCTACAGCATAAAGTGGCGCGACCGCGCCATGAAGAATCCTTCCTCTTGTAGAACCCGAAGACCGTTTTCCGGACTTAGACAAAATTCTGCTCCAGTGGCGCGACCGCACCAAAACAAAAAACAAATTGACGCGACCGCGCTGCTGACTCAGCTTTGTGACTTGCGGAAATCTCGGGATTCTGACAACCAATCAAGCCCAAACTTGGGAGAAGAAGTCCTAATTATCTAAGGAAGGTATCCACGAAGATTTTATGGAATATTGCTTAAGTCCAGATGCATTGAATGGTCCAAAAGAAGAAGTTAATTCAAAACAGGAATCTACTGCCAATGGAAGGAGATAAATCCGAATTTTGTGAAGATCAGAGAAGGAGTTTCACAATTCCAATTGAAGCCAAACTTGGAACGAAGTTTCCTGGTACTACATAGGATCTTTTCATGAAATTTCAGGTCAATCCAAGCCAGGATTCTCAGGTTGCTATCTTCAAAGTGGTGGACCCGTGCAGAAGTTGGCAGCAGAAATCAGGAAACTTCCTTCCCTCGTATCTCGAGTTTCCCAACTCAGAATAGATTCAAACTTCGTGAGCATGTAAAGGACTTCAAAAGGAAGGTCTTGATGTAATTTCATGTAATTATGAGGTCAGAAAGTCACAATTCACACCCTTGGACTGAGGCTGAAATTACAAGGCCTGGACAGAGTTTCAAGTACAAAAAGGGGTCCGAGGCAGAGCTCAAACCATCCAGTTTTTTATCGAGTTTTCATCCAGTTTCGAGTTGTAAATACAGTAGTTTAGGTTTCTATTGTTTTTAGTTAGTTTGGAGTAGATAGAGAGAGAGAAAGAAGGAAGAGATTTCAGTCAAGGAGGAGTTGAAGCTAAGGGCAGTCCTCAAAAGGGGGTTTCTAGTACGTTGTTTTCTTCTTGTTTTCATGGCTGTAATCAATTCCTATTTCAGAGTTTGTTTTATTAGCAAGGATTAGTCTCTCTTAGTTGGGGAAGTCATGAACTCCTAGTTTGTTATATGTTTGAATTCTGAATTTTATAGCAATAAAATATCCTGCTTTTATTTTAGAAACTGAGTTCATTGCTTATTTCTGATCTGAATTGATATTTGAAGTTTAATGAGGTTCGAATAGAGAAGTTAAATTTTAGTAGAAAGTTAGGTTGGTCATATGATTCATTGTTTTCTAAAACAACTCGCTTTTCTAACTAGTTGTTTCCGGATTGTGATGGAGACTAGTGGAAAAGTGATGTGACTTTTTATAACCCTTGTTCTGAATGAGAGAGTTGATATTTATGCACTTAGGATTTGAATGTTTTCGGATTGTGATGGAGTTCAAAGAATGAGTGAAAGTTAACTTATTTTTCTCACTAGTTGTTTCCGGATTGTGATGGAGTTCAAAGAATGAGTGAAAGTTAACTTGTTTTTCTCACTAGTTGTTTCCGGATTGTGATGGAGACTAGTGGAAAGCAATTTGACTCTTTAAACACTTTTGTTCTGAATAAGAGTTGATCTTCAAGCTTTTATATTTATGCACCTAGGATCTGAATGTTTCCGGATTGTGATGGAGTTCAGAGATTAGGTAAAAGTTATTTCCTGTATATGGGTAACCAGGTTTTCAAAAGCTAAGTCAAGGTAAGGGTATTTGAGCTATAAAATCAGAACTTTGCATGTTAACAACTAGGAGGGATTGACACTCTTCCTCAACATCTCATCTCTATTAGTTTTTTTAGTAGTTTAATCATGTTTTGTTTTTCCAGTTCTCAAAACCAAAAATTCTTTTCCTCAATAAGTAGAAAAATCTTTGCTTAAACTGAGTTCTCATCAAGGTCTCTGTGGGATCGATATCTGGACTCTCGAGTCTATATTACTTGCTGACCTAGTGCTGTTGCTGGACACCCAACATGTTTTTGGCGCCGTTGCCGGGGACCATTGAATTGAGAGTAAGTTTAAGTGAATTTTGATTTGTTGATTGAGATTAAATTTTTATTTTTATCTTTTCTGGTTGAACCAGATTCATGCATGAAAGTCAGCAATAGCGGTGAGCCACTAGATGAACCCAATCTGGAGATGGAAAGAGCACTCAGATGAGAGGTGGAATTATGAACAAAATGAGATCAGTCCATATCCTAACTCAATTTGGGGACTTCCCCAACAATATGCATCTTCTAATCATGATTCATGGAGGTATGATTCTAATTTATCATGTTCTTTTGTTGACAATGAACCTAATGGTTTCTATGAAGCAGTGCATGATAATTATTTCTCTAAAAATAATGTAAATCCATATTTTGAGAATGATTGGCAGGACAATGTGCCAAATGGGCAATTGTCCAGGTTCAGGTATGATCACCCTCCTATGTTAAGTAACTCTTCATATCATCATGCATATCCCCCTCAGCCTCAAGAAGACTGGTCTAGGCTGACCACTCTAGTGGATAACTATTCTGCCCAAATAGATACTATATTAAATCCACCTGATGAACAACCTAGTTTAGAAACCATTGATAATTCACAAAGAGCCAGACTTGAGGAGATGTTTTTAAAGTTCCTAGAAAATCAAGAAAAAAGAGATGCTCAGACTGAAGCCAAGCTTGACGCTCAAGAAGCAATCTAAAAGAATCAAGAAGCCTCCATCAGAAATCTGGAAATACGAATAGGACAGATGGCCACTGTCATATCAGAACTCATAGATACAATGGAGAGAGCTGAGAGTTATTATGTTTTTCAGAAACTTCAAGAGGGAGAAGATGAAAAGATCAAAGAGATAAAAGAAGAAGATGAAAAAGAGAAAGAAGGGGATGGGGTAGAACAAGAAGAGAAACCCCTTGAAGAGCATGAAGAAGTTAGGATAGAGGACACCAAAGTTAATGAACATTCTTTCCTCTCATTAGATATAGATTTTTTCATTATCCAGCCTTATAAACCACCCACAAAAGTTGAAATTAAAATTTTATTAGGTCTGGGTAGTGTGAAGAAAAGTTGGCTAAAAATAAATGAGCAAAACAAGTTAGAAGCCAACCAAAAAGAGAAAGAGTGACCAGCTCTTTACTCGAAAGTTTGAATCATCATGCACCTCATTACAAAGTCAAAAAACACCCTCAAGCATGGATGGTTCCAGTTTCCATTCGATCCTGGTGGATCAGATCACATGGATCAGTAGTGTAGGAATAAGAGTAGGAGTTTTTGAATTTGCAAAAAAATTTTTTAGTAGATTAGGATAGTTTTTTTTAAAAATTTTTAGGACTTGTTTAAATTTGAATGAGATTTTGATTTCTTTGCATAGACCTAGGATAGGAATAGGGTTACATTAAATATTTACAGCTTTCACAAAACAGAAAAACACAAAAAAATTTAGAACTCAAAACTGGAAAAAGGAAGAAGAAGAAGATGAAGAAAAAGAAGAATAGGAACTTTTAGCTTTTGCTAGTTCTTTTATACTTTTTCTTTCTGAAAAATTTTGTATGAGTTTTCTTTGTGTGTGATTTTATCTGAGAGTGTGATTTAATGCAATTTTATTAATATGTACTCAATCTCCATTCATATTAATGAAATTATGCTTTTTCTCTCAAATTTGTCTCAAACCATGCTTTTCAAAATTCCTCCAATGAAAATGTGAAAAAATGACTTTGCATCTCCTTATCACTGATACAAACCTGTCCAAAGTGGAAATATTGAAAATTGTATTCAGAATCTGAAGATTTCCTGGAATTAATCGGCGCGACCGCGCCAAATTCTGGTGCGACCGCGCCAAATTCTGGTGCGACCGCGCCACTAGGTTGACGAGATTTGGCCACTACAGAGGTGAGGCAACAGAACCTCCACTGCAGGTATTCTTCTTAACATACATTTTATGCCTGAGAGACACTTTTAGTCAATTCTCATTTTCAATTGCTAAAAATCAACCAAATTTTTATCACTAACCCATGAGAGCATAATGCAAGAGCCACTAAGGGAGATCCATCCAACCTCACTCCATCCAGAAGTTCAGGAAAGTATCTCTATCACTCCTATGTTTACTGCTGCTTTGAGGACAAAGCATGTTTTAAGTTTGGGGTGGGATACTCTTCATGCAATTTTAAGGGGATTTGAAAAATTTTAAGTTTGGGGTGGGATACTCTTCATGCACGGATCTGAAAGCACTGTTTTTTTCAAAACTTCACCAGAAAATTCAATAGAGACTTTGAAAAATACCAGTGAAAACCCCTGATCATATGAATAACATGATTCACTTTCTGGAAAAATATATTAGTTCAAATGCTTAGTCTTGAATGGATGAGAATTTTTCTTTAAAAATAGTTTTTGAAAACAAAGTACATGTGAGCAAGTTGATTTCAACCACTAGAACCAACCTGAGGAAACCTTGAGGCGAAACAGAGAAATGTTTTCAAAATTTTGAGGTGATTTAGGCACCTGTTTAAAAATCGTTTGAGCCTTTTTCAAAGCCACCTTTTGTCAAACCTCTTGGGCCGAAAAGATCCCTGTTTTTGTTTCAATGTCCCATGCTACATGAACCAGCCTTAGTGATAAATAAACTTGTTTCTTCCTTACCCATGATTCTCCAAATTATTGAAGTGTTCTGTTTGAATGAGCATGGATAAAGATTTTGAAGTTATAAGGAGGGTTGGATAAAGGGTATAGAAATATTTCTTTGTATAGGGGAAGAAGGAGCAAGGGGAAAAAAAAAGAGAGTTCTGGGCTGAGTAGGAGAAAGGCCACCTTGTGTGTGCACCGGGACTTGGGCCTCAGCAAGCTTACAGTCTCTGAGTCAACCGGCAAGGTAAGCTAGACTCCAAACAAAGCCAAAGAAAAAGAAAGAAAAGGTTGTGGGTTAGTTAAGGGAAAGGCCACCTCGTGTGTGCACCGGGTCTCGGGCCTCAGCAAGCTTAGGGACTCTGAGTCAACCGACGAGGTAAGCTAGACTTTGGACAAAACCCAAAGAAAAAGATACATGGGAAAAAGAAAAAAAGAAAAAAAAAAAAAAATGAGGGAAAAAGAAAAAAATGAGGGGTCAATGTAAAAGAATAAGTTTGGGGTGGAAGAGCTTGGAGGAAAAGTCACAAATCCAATTCATGCTCAGGAAAATGGAAAATGGATATGAGGAGGAGAATAAAACCTAAAAGAAAACCAAAAATCTTCATCATACCCATTACCCCTGCCTCATTACAACCCACAAAGACCTATTGATCAGAATTGAAAATTCCTTCAGGGTAGTGGAGAGTGGACTGAGGGTTGGCCTATGGAGTTGAATTGAGACTTATCACTTGTATGAGAATGTACATCTTTGAAAAATTTTGAAGAAAATTCAAAGTCTGTTTTGACTAAGCAAGAAGAACCATCATTAGGAAAGGTGTGAATCATCTATTTTGAAACTTTAGTAGGGACGATCACTGAATTTTTCTTAGTCTTTACAAGATCTATCTGGTATTTATTTCAGAGTTTTGCTCGAGGACGAGCAAAGGTTTAAGTTTGGGGTTGTGATAAGTGTCCAAAAGACACTTATTTATGCATGAATATTTGACCATAAATTCCTAAATTGAGTTGATTATAAGCATGAAAGTGACAAATATAACTCAATTACATGTTTTGTATCTCAGGTACCCGGTAAAAGAAGAAAATCTGGATTCTGAGGCAAAATGAAGGAAAAAGGAGCAAAATCAAGCAAAATAGGGAATGGCGCGACCGCGCCGATTAAATGTGCAAAAATTCAAAGAAATCCAAAAAATTCCCAACGGCTAGTGAGGCTGAAAGGAGGGCAGTTCGTGAATGTGAAATGGTGCGACCGCGCCCCACGAGGGCGCTACCGCACCATGAAGATGGCGCGCTACTAGTGGAGCTGCCGCGCCGCACTGTTTCCTTACAAAGATGTCTAGTTCTATTTCGGGAAGTCGGCAAAGTGTCTAAGGAGTGGCGCGACCGCGCCAGTTCTACAGCATAAAGTGGCGCGACCGCGCCATGAAGAATCCTTCCTCTTGTAGAACCCGAAGACCGTTTTCCGGACTTAGACAAAATTCTGCACAAGATATGACCGCACAAAACAAAAAAAAAAAATTACGCTGACCGCTGGCTGACTCAGCTTTGTGACTTATGGAAATCTCGGGATTCTGACTACCAATCAAGCCCAAACTTGGGAGAAGAAGTCCTAATTATCTAAGGAAGGTATCCACGAAGATTTTATGGAATATTGCTTAAGTCTAGATGCATTGTATGGTCCAAAAGAAGAAGTTAATTCAAAACAGGAATCTGCTGCCAATGGAAGGAGATAAATCCGAATTTTGTGAAGCTCAGAGAAGGAGTTTCACAATTCCAATTGAAGCCAAACTTGGAACGAAGTTTCCTGGTACTACATAGGATTTTTCACGAAATTTTAGGTCAATCCATGCCAGGATTCTCGAGTTGCTATCTTCAAAGTGGTGGACCCATGTAGAAGTTGGCAGCAGAAATCAGGAAACTTCCTTCCCTCGTATCTCGAGTTTCCCAACTCAGAATATATTCAAACTTCGTGAGCATGTAAAGGACTCAAAAGGAAGGTCTTGATGTAATTTCATGCAATTCGGAGGTCGAAAAGTCACAATTCACACCCTTGGACTGAGGCTGAAATTACAAGGCCTGGACAGAGTTTCAAGTACAAAAAGGGGTCCGAGGCAGAGCTCAAACCATCCAGTTTTTTATCGAGTTTTCATCCAGTTTCGAGTTGTAAATACAGTAGTTTAGGTTTCTATTATTTTTAGTTAGTTTGGAGTAGAGAGAGAGAGAGAAGGAAGAGATTTCAGTCAAGGAGGAGTTGAAGCTAAGGGCAGTCCTCAAAAGGGGGTTTCTTGTTCTTTGTTTTCTTCTTGTTTTCATGTCTGTAATCAATTCCTCTTTCAGTGTTTGTTTTATTATCATGGAGTAGTCTCTCTTTGTTGGGGAAGTCATGAACTCCTAGTTTGTTATATGTTTGAATTCTGAATTTTATAGCAATAAAATATCCTCCTTTTGTTTTTGAAACTGAGTTCATTGCTTATTTCTTATCTGAATTGATATTTGAAGTTTAATGAGGTTAGAATAGAGAAGTTAAATTTTAGTAGAAAGTTGGGTTGGTCATATGATTCTTTGTTTTCTAAAACAACTCGCTTTTCTAACTAGTTATTTCCGGATTGTGATGGAGACTAGTGGAAAAGTGATGTGACTTTTTATAACCCTTGTTCTGAATGAGAGAGTTGATATTTATGCACTTAGGATTTGAATGTTTCCGGATTGTGATGGAGTTCAAAGAATGAGTGAAAGTTAACTTGTTTTTCTCACTAGTTGTTTCCCGATTGTGATGGAGACTAGTGGAAAGCAATTTGACTCTTTAAACACTTTTGTTCTGAATAAGAGTTGATCTTCAAGCTTTTATATTTATGCACCTAGGATCTGAATGTTTTCGGATTGTGATGGAGTTCAGAGATTAGGTGAAAGTTATTTCCTGTATATGGGTAACCAGGTTTTCAAAAGCTAAGTCAAGGTAAGGGTATTTGAGCTATAAAATCAGAACTTTGAATGTTAACAACTAGGAGGGATTGACACTCTTCCCCAACATCTCATCTCTATTAGTTTTTTCAGTAGTTTAATTCTGTTTTGTTTTTCCTGTTCTCAAAACCAAAATTTCTTTTCCTCAATCAGTAGAAAAATCTTTGCTTAAACTGAGTTCTCATCAAGGTCTCTGTGGGATCGATATCTGGACTCTCGAGTCTATATTACTTGCTGACCTAGTGCACTTGCTAGACACCCAACAGTACATTACGCAGTGTCGGCGCTAGAGTTGTTGCGGCTGGTTTGTGGCCGTGTGCCGGCTGGTTGTTGTGTGTCAACTGGTTGTTGTGTGTCGGCTGTTTAGGAGACACGACTTGCATCGATTGTTTAGTAGATGCAGCTTGCAGCGGCTGTTTGGGCGATGCAGCTTGCGTCGGAGTGCTCTTGGCATTTGACGCCTGGTTCGGCCAGGATGACAATTTGACTGTCAGTCTGGTCGTCAGATAGAATTTGGCGTCTACGAATGATGCCTCTTCCTCTGTGAATGGACTTTCATCGGCGTACACCGTCTGTTGCTCGCCGTTCTCCCAATACTTGAAGCATTGATGAAGTTTTGATGGCACAACTCCGTTTGCGAGAAGCCATGGTCGACCCAAGAGCAGATTATAAGATGTTCTTGAGTCGATGACTTGAAATGGAGTTTCTGCCACCACGTCGCCGATGTGCAATTTGAGCGAGATCATGCCGAGCGTCTTCTGGCCTTCCTGATTGAAACCTTGGATGAGGAGAGAGCTCAGAGAAAGGTCATCAGCAGAGAGGCCGAATGGCTTTGAAAATTGACAGAGCCTACCCACGATGATCGATTGCTGGATCGGCGGGTGTTTGGGCTCGTCGAATTTGGGCCGTTCACATTTTGGTGTATACAGTATATAAAGTATTTATATTATTGTATAAAATAATTTAATGAGTATTAATTTGTTTGTTTCAAACAAAGAATAAAGTGTTAATCTAAATATTTTATTGTTTAATATATTTTCATTAGATTAAATTAAGTCTTGACGTACAGTTCATATTTATATTTTCATGAAGCAACTCAAATACAAATAAAATTATTTGTATATTAATTTTAAATAAATATATATATATATATATTTTTTTAAAAAAAAAAAATATATATATTTGGTTGGGGTAAAATTATTTATCTACCACATGAGCATGTTAAAAACTTGAACAGATGAATACAACAAAAACTTGAACTCAAAACTGAATGTAAAAACTAAAACTGGATGATTTGTGCTCTGCCTCAGACCCCTATTTATATTTGTCCTGCTACCCAGGCCTTGTAAATTGATCTCTATCCAGGGGTATTAATTATGTCTTCCCGAACTCAGAATTGGATAAAATTACACACAAACCTTCCTTCCATGGTCCTTGCCTTGCTCACGAAATTTGAGTCCAATCTGAGTTGGAAAAATCGAGATATGATGTGAAGAAGTTGGATTGCTTCTGCTGCCAATTTCTGCACTGGGTCCACCACTTTGAAGATATAAAACTTGAGAAACCCGACTTGGATTGGCCTAAATTTTTGTGATATAATCCTCAATATCCTCAGGAATCTTTAGTCCAATTTTGGGTTCAATTGAGATTCGAACTCCAGATATGCTCTCCTTCAACCTTGGATTTATCTTCTCTTCTTGATAGCAGTTTCCTTCTTTGTCTTGAACTTCACTTTTTGTCATTCAAAACACTTAGAGCTCGAGTAAATTACCTTAGAATCTTCGTGGATACCTTCCTTAGACACTTAGGACTTCTTTTCCCAAGTTTTGGCTTGGTTGTTATCAAGATCCCGAGATTTTTTTTGCGGAAGAACGTTCTTTGAGTCGTGGGCGGCGGTCGCTCGCCGATATTATTTGCGCCTGATTGATTCTAGCGGTCGCGCCATTGGAGTGGAGTACTTTCTAAGTCTGGAAACGACTTTCGAACCCAAGCCAAATTAGGAGACTTCTTTGCTCCCTAGAACGACAACTTCTCTTTCCTTCTTCAGCAGCTCTTTGGCGTGTCCATGCAGTCTCTGAGTGAGGTAGCGCCAGCTCCTTGGTGCGGTAGTGCCCTCAGATGGTGTGGTCACGCCATTTCACACTCCCCAACCGTTGGTTTTCATGTTCGTTGAGTCGTTGGGTATTTTTGTCCATTATTTTGAATTTTTGAATATTTTTCCGGTGCGGTGGCGCCGTTCTAGCGCGGGCGCGCCATCCTTCTTTTTGGCTTCTTTTGCTTATTTTCCCTTCGTTTTTGCTCCAAATCCAGTTTTTCTTCTTCCACTGGGTACCTGAGACAGAGAACATGAAATTGAGTCATATGTGTTGCTTTAATACTCAGAATTGATTTGGGATTAGATTTTTCACTCAATTTTTCACTCAATTAGATTTTATCACTGCTCTTCTACTATCTTGGCCGATGTCGTCATTGCGGCCATTCTGACGGTCGGCGTCGGCGAAGTTGTCCCTGGCGCAAATCAAAGTGGTGAGATTTTGGCTGGCGACCACATTGGGGAAACTGTCGTCGGTGTTCTCGAGCATGGAGTGGTTGCGGTGGGCGACCGATCGGGAGAACCGACCGCTGTCGGTTGAGTGTGGCAGATGGTTTTGGCAGGTGACTGGCTTGTGGTGGGAGCCCCCGGTGAGTTTTGGTAGGATGAAATGGGCGATAACGCAGCAAGGGAGGTCGCAGGTGTCTGTCGGTGAGGTGAGAGGATTGGTTATGGACCGGCTGCTGCGGTGAGCGCAGCCATGAGACCGTGAGAGATTGTCATTATCGAAGACCTGTCTTCGGCCGTTGCTCTCTGTACGGAGGAGGCTGATGGCAAATTCACTTTTACCGCAGAGGAGGAAGTCGTCCCCCCCTGCTGTTCATAGCGTTGCACCAAGGCAGGGACGATGGAGCTCCTTCGCGATGGTGGCGACTGAGCCGGGCTAACAGTCGGGCTGCGAGGAGGAGGAGAGTCAGCGACAACCAAATATGTTGGCTTGGCCATTGCTGGCATTAATTTGGCGGAGGCCGCGACTGGCTTGGTGGAGGCCGCGGTAGCCTGTGGCACGAACACAACGTTTGGGCGACGTGCGTCGCGCATGAAGGGAGCCTATCCAGTGGACAAGCTTCTGGCCAAAGCCCTCGTCATTGGGTGAGTGGCCGGTGGTGGAGAGGTAGGAGCGCGAAGGTCGGCCGGAGATGCGGCAGCTGGTCCGCGAGCTCCTGCGATTGAGCCTGCAGTCGCGGCAGGGCGCGGGGTGAGCAGAGCTCGAGGTGGCAATTTGCTTGCCCCTGTTGTTGTTGTTGTTGCCGTTGTTTGTGTTGTTGGCCATGGCTGAATGGAGAAAAAGATGAGAGGTAGGAAATGTCCCACCGGGCGTGCCAAATCTATTTCACCGAAAATCCGCCGGTCCGCGAAGAGGCGCGACCGAGAGTAATTCGATCTGCGACAAAAAAATTGTGTTACAGTTGTGTTTGAATATCAAGGAATGTGAGTACAATCTCCTAGGCTTCCTCTTATTCGATCTCCGTGTGAATTTGGTGAAGTTTAAGCTTCTGGCTAGTTGACGACATAATTCGAGTTCTGGAACGAGTGTGCACGAACGGTGACGGCTTTGGTCGGTCGGACGGACAGAAGTATTTGTGTTCCGCGTGTATCGACTTGTTGACGTTGTCAGCGAACGTGTAGAGCTGCTCCGGTCGAACTGTTGAATATCGACGGACTACAAGTTGCTAAACTTCTTTCGACTCCAAAGAGCTTCTGTGAGTGAGAATTCTGAATTTTATAGCAATAAAATATCCTCCTTTTGTTTTTGAAACTGAGTTCATTGCTTATTTCTTATCTGAATTGATATTTGAAGTTTAATGAGGTTAGAATAGAGAAGTTAAATTTTAGTAGAAAGTTGGGTTGGTCATATGATTCTTTGTTTTCTAAAACAACTCGCTTTTCTAACTAGTTATTTCCGGATTGTGATGGAGACTAGTGGAAAAGTGATGTGACTTTTTATAACCCTTGTTCTGAATGAGAGAGTTGATATTTATGCACTTAGGATTTGAATGTTTCCGGATTGTGATGGAGTTCAAAGAATGAGTGAAAGTTAACTTGTTTTTCTCACTAGTTGTTTCCCGATTGTGATGGAGACTAGTGGAAAGCAATTTGACTCTTTAAACACTTTTGTTCTGAATAAGAGTTGATCTTCAAGCTTTTATATTTATGCACCTAGGATCTGAATGTTTCCGGATTGTGATGGAGTTCAGAGATTAGGTGAAAGTTATTTCCTGTATATGGGTAACCAGGTTTTCAAAAGCTAAGTCAAGGTAAGGGTATTTGAGCTATAAAATCAGAACTTTGAATGTTAACAACTAGGAGGGATTGACACTCTTCCCCAACATCTCATCTCTATTAGTTTTTTCAGTAGTTTAATTCTGTTTTGTTTTTCCAGTTCTCAAAACCAAAAATTCTTTTCCTCAATCAGTAGAAAAATCTTTGCTTAAACTGAGTTCTCATCAAGGTCTCGTGGGATCGATATCCGGACTCTCGAAGTCTATATTACTTGCTGACCTAGTGCACTTGCTAGACACCCAACAGTACATTACGCAAAGGTCGGGCGCTTAGAGTTGTTGGGCGGCTGGTTTGTGGCCGTGTGCCGGCTGGTTGTTGTGTGTCAACCGGGTTGTTTGTGTGTTCTATTTGTTTAGGAGACACGACTTGCATCGATTGTTTAGTAGATGCAGCTTGCAAATTTGTTTGGGCGATGCAGCTTGCGTCGGAGTGCTCTTGGCATTTGACGCCTGGTTCGCCAAGATGACAATTTGATTTGTCGGACCTGGTCGCCGATAGAATTTGGCGTCTCTGAATGATGCCTCTTCCTCGTGAATGGACTTTCATCGGCGCATTACACCGCTGTTGTTTTCGCCGTTCTCCCAATACTTGAAGCATTGATGAAGTTTTGATGGCACAACTCCGTTTGCGAGAAGCCATGGTCGACCCAAGAGCAGATTATAAGATGTTCTTGAGTCGATGACTTGAAATGGAGTTTCTGCCACCACGTCGCCGATGTGCAATTTGAGCGAGATCATGCCGAGCGTCTTCTGGCCTTCCTGATTGAAACCTTGGATGAGGAGAGAGCTCAGAGAAAGGTCATCAGCAGAGAGGCCGAATGGCTTTGAAAATTGACAGAGCCTACCCACGATGATCGATTGCTGGATCGGCGGGTGTTTGGGCTCGTCGAATTTGGGCCGTTTCACATTTTGGTGTATACTGATATATAAAGTATTTATATTATTGTATAAAATAATTTAATGAGTATTAATTTGTTTGTTTCAAACAAAGAATAAAGTGTTAATCTAAATATTTTATTGTTTAATATATTTTCATTAGATTAAATTAAGTCTTGACGTACAGTTCATATTTATATTTTCATGAAGCAACTCAAATACAAATAAAATTATTTGTATATTAATTTTAAATAATATATATATATATATATATTTAAAAAAAAAATATATATATATTTGGTTGGGGTAAAATTATTTATCTACCACATGAGCATGTTAAAAATACGGAGGGAAGATAGCTTTGGGTGCTTATTTATTTAATAGGTGTTTTCCGTAAAATTACAGTTTTTTCCTCGTCCTGGCCTTATCGTGACGTCATTGTACTGGAGCTCGGAGAGCGCTTTTCGGAAATAAGTCCTCGAAATAATCCCACATTTAAAAATACAACAGAGGTTCAATAGTATATAAGCGAGTACTGAATGGACGCCTCTTGGCTGGCTGCTTGTGGTCCGGAGTAATCTACCGGTTGCAGGGCTGTGTGCCCGCCTGGGCTTAGTGTGAATATAAGTTAAAATCCTTAAGTTATGCACGAGCCACCCAAGCAGCTAGCCACCAATATTTTTATCTATATTTTCAATCACTGTAATTTTTTTTCTTTTCTTTTTTATGTATGCTTTGTAACCTAGAGTTGTTGAAGCAGGAGATCATTAGCGACTTCAATGGCAGATACATACGTTATAGAAGACGAGAAGATTTAGAGTGAAATTTGAACCGAGCGACTCCTCCAACCCGGAGTTTTGCGGATTTGCCCTTCCCAAAGCGTTTACACTCAACTCTCGGGACATTTGATGATGAACACACAGGTATATATATAATTCGTTCCTCTTTCTCTCTCGCTTGCTTTTGTTCTCTCTGAATGTTATATGTCAGATGTTGGTGCGGTTAATTTAAAGAATTGTGCATCTTGAAATGATTCATTGATTTTTTATAAAGTTCGGTTTGTCAAACCTAAGTTTTATTGAAATCAGCTGTTCTGGCATTTGGGTTTGTCTAACTGCATTCTCTGCTGAGAGGGCTCTTCCACCCATACATTTCATTTATTTATTTATCGTCATTTTATTTATTTATTTATTATTATTATTTTTTATCTTGAACGTTGGGTAAGTTGAAGTCAGCCTTCTGTCAGGAGTTTGTAGAGTACAGAGTGATTTTCTTTTTTATGCATTTTTTAAAGTGTTTTATGAGAATTCAAACGGCTCTGCTTCTAACTCATCAAGACTGCTTCCTGCAGAAGTAAGACAAATTAGTCCTAAAGTGTTATATGGGTTACGATAATTATTGCTAGAACTGATGGTTTAAAAACCGAACTGAACCGGCTGGTCTGACCCAGTCGAACCGGATATTGTGTTTATTTTTGTCAATGTTTATGTAACTGACTGTATCCTGTTTCGGTCCTAATTCAGAATTGGCTTACCAAATAACCGTGGGAACCTGCCAGTTCATCCTGTTTCGGTCCTGTAACTCCGAAGCTCTGTAAATTTATTGATTAAACTATATTAGACTTTTAGCTCTCACCTCATAGTTGTGGTAATCTCTTCAAAGAACAACTTGGTTTTCTTGAAATAAAATAAACTCCTTATTTTTACTAGTATGTTTCATCTAGAATGTCCTTGAACAACTTGCATCACGTCAACTAACGTAAGTTTGTTTTCAATCACAAGAGTATTCAGATTCTGCTAGCGCAAATCTGTTGTCTCCTTGCCTTGGTATATTTGTGAAGGAATCAAGTGATCTTTGTCCTTTTAATCAGTTTGATTGAGAGAGAATAAAGATTGCTCCACATCTTGTCACTTGTAGATTGATATGAACAGCTAATATTTTGTAACAACAATAATGGTAGAAATGGTCAAAAGGCATGCCATTTCCCTTTGGGAGCAGAGGTATCATGGTCATGGCTAACACATCGTGTTTTGTTTAGGCTAACACATTGTGTTTTCTTTATTCTTGTCAATATACAAGCATATAATTGTTGAAACAGAAGTAACATGATGCATAGTGTGCTATTTAATTCCTTTCGAAGATATGTGTTTGATATTGTGTTCATTTTTGTCAATGTTTATGTGACTTACTGTTCAAAGAGAAGCTGCCTGCTATGCTATGCATACTTCTGTCAATGTAGATGCATATAACTGTTCAAAAGAAAGATGCATGGCATGCTTTATGTATTTCAGTCAATATAGATGCATATAACTGTTCAAAGAGAAGTAATAAGATGCGTATGTGCTCTATTAATTTCCTTTCCGTAGCTCTTCTCTGTTCACTTTAGGACATTTTCCATTTATTTCTTGTCATCTTTTATGTTGTCTGTGACCAATCTTACAAGATGGACTATTGGCTGACCAACCTGGTGCATGCCTCAGAAGTAGACATGCATCTGTGATTTCGATAATTTGAGTGCATGCCTCAAAAGTGGCCCAATTCTTTGCTTATTATTTCAATGCTTAAGTTGAAAATTGTCTTGTACAGTTCGATTTGATTCACTTTCATAAACTTTTTTTTTTTGGTGAATTTTCTTTTCCTAACTAATTTTTTTTTCTCTATAGTTTAGTTGGTCTATCAGGGGAAGGTTGATATGAAGATAATTTTATTAGAAAATCAGTTTTTACTAACAGTCATATCATATTCTTTTGTTACTCATTTTCCAAAGAAAATTATTCTTGTGTTACATGAATTTTGTTAGCCAGTGGATCAAGTAAAAATATAAAAGTGGGAAATTTGGCCAGTGTAGTTTCTTATGACCATTTCAAAGAACTAATTTGACAAGGAGAATGTTAAAAAAATAAAATAATAAGAACGTCAACCTCCTTCATTATTGTCCTCGCTGTATGTTCAGTCCTTGGGTTAACCTGTCAGGGCTTTGACATGGGTGAAAACTTGAATCCTCTTCTGGGATTTTGTGGTCTTGTAGACCTAACATTCTGTCTCGCTTCTTAAGTTTGGACGCATCTTGATTTTCTTTGTAATGTCCATAAGGGATCCTGCTGCCAGGATTCTCTTTTAGATTTTAATTTGAGCCCATCTTGATCTTCTTCATAATGGAATACCCTATTGTGTGTACTGGGGAGGCCATTCAATTTGATGAATCCTTTCTATGCTTAATGCCAAAGAACATTCACTAACAAAATTTGCAGACAATAGCTATTCACCACAATCTTTTTGAACTTCAGATTTATCTTAGTTTTTCAGCATGAAACTATTATTGTGTATTTTTTTTATTTTCTTACTTTTACAGTTTACACTTTACATCAAAATGTGTAAAATAGGAGGAATTTTGCTTTTGGTGCCTGGTGAGTAAAAGACACTTGTATGATAATTTCATCTGTTGATGGAATGATTCGGGTTTGGAAGAACTGAAAGCAATTCTAAATCTGTCCGCCGCTAGAATCATTTGCCTAACCTCTTTCTCAATATTAGAATTAGTCCCATAAATTTACTGTATTTTCTATTGCGGTGCTTTGTTTATTAACACTGGTTTCTTGCAGGTAGCAAAGTTCCAACTATGATTCTCAGGTGGCAAAACCTGTCGTGCTGGTCCTATTTTGTAAAGCCCATTTTAATTTTGCCGTCTCAATTCAACCAAGTAACTCGGGGAGTCTAAACAACAGAATTTAACTGTGAGCTTTCCAATTTTTTTGGGGCAAGGACTAACTTAACTGTGAGCTTACCATTTTTTTTTTTCTCGGGGAAAGACTAAACTGTGAGCTTTCTAATTTTTTATGGGGAAAGAAAAGTTGTTATGAAGATGTTTTCTTGGAAGAGTCTAGTTTTGAGGTCCTTTTATGGGAGGTATCTTAAAGGAGGCCCTTTAGGTGCTCAAGGACTATGGGGCTGCAAAGAGTTTTATATAAATAAGTATTATTTTTAACGAGAAATCTTCGGCAGACGTTTACAATAAAAGGAAATAAAAATTAATTCCAATAATACCCTTACATCAAATGAGAAAGATATTTAATTACATTTATATCCACTAGGTTGGTGCTCAAGGACTATGGGGCTGCAAAGAGTTTTATATAAATAAGTATTATTTTTAACGAGAAATCTTCGGCAGACGTTTACAATAAAAGGAAAAAAAAAATTAATTCCAATAATACCCTTACATCAAATGAGAAAGATATTTAATTACATTTATATCCACTAGGTTGAAAAAAACACCCGTTTGTAATAAACTATAGTTTTATTTCCCAATTTTGAAACCCATATAAAAATTTTAAAATATTTATTAAAAAAAAAAAAAAAATCAAAACATAAAAAGTTATAAAAAAAATAAAATTATTTAAAAATTCGAGAAATTAAAAAAAAAAAATATACAAATATTAAATACCCTAAGAAATCATTAAAATTTAAAACAAAGAAATTTTAGGAAATTTATCAAAAAAAAAAAAGTTAGATTTTTAAATAACATCCATTATACAATTCTAAATATCCATTCAACTATATATCGTATTTTTTAAAGGGTAAAAAAAAAAAAAAAAAAAAAAAGTTCGGGACAATTGAAACAAAAATGATGAAACGATTTTTAAATATAAAAGAGTTTAAACATTTATAAAAGTTAATTTACCTTAACACATTAACAATAAACGATAAATATATAAAAAAGATTTAATATAGGGGCCAACCGGGAGTTAGGGGTAGGGGTGGTAAGCAGGCGGGGTGGGGTGGGGGGTTTTGGAAACCCGCCCCCCGCCGCAGGAAAAAATCCGGGGAAACCAGTCCCCCGTGAAAACCCATCCCGCGGGGTTGGTTTGTAAACCAATCCCCTGCCCGGTGGGGCAAAAAACCCCCCCAAACCCGTGAAAAACCCTCCCCGACCGCCCCATATAGAAATATTTTATATAAAAAAATTTTAAAAAATAAAAAAATTCAAAAAATAAATATTATAAATCTATGAACATATAAATAATTAACTTAAATATTTTATCAATCAAAAATTTATTAATATATTTTTTATATATATGTACCTTTAAATATTTTATATTTTTAATAAATATTAAACGGGTCGGGTTGGGTTTTTGGGACTAAAACCCATCCCCGCCCCGAAACCTTGACCGGTTTCGCTCCAAAATACCAAACCCGCCCCGTGGGGAAAATATACAAACCCGAACCCTTTCCCAGTTAGGGGCTAACTCGCCCCGCGGGTTCTCAGTTAACGAGAACCCTTTCCCATCCCAGTTAGGGGCTAACTCTCAGTTCGCAATTGGGAGTTAGGGGCTAACTCCTAATTCGCAATTGGGGGTTAGGGGCTAACTCCGAATTCGCAATTGGGAGTTAGGGGTGTATGCACCAAAATATGCACAGCCCAAATTCGATGAGTCCATCAACCCACCGATCCATCAAACAACGATCGTGGGTAGGCCTTGTTGATCTTCAAAGTTCATCGCTGCAGCCCATCACGAAGTCCATTTGTGTCATCGGCGTCATCGACACGGTCGGGCCCCGCCGCCAGAAGAAGCGCCGCGTCAGCCTTTTAGTCAGCATGCCTCGTCACGCGTTGCTACACAACTCAGCAACCAACGATCATGTCTGGCCATCAATGGTAAAACCAAGGAAAGAGGAGCACGATCC
This sequence comes from Aristolochia fimbriata, assembly GCA_019845555.1. Lineage (NCBI taxonomy): Eukaryota > Viridiplantae > Streptophyta > Magnoliopsida > Piperales > Aristolochiaceae > Aristolochia > Aristolochia fimbriata. The sequence continues at coordinate 17,917,502 of CM034079.1, forward strand.
TCATTTGTGGGATCGAGGAGGAGAAATTCTTCAGTCTTCCTCCCCTCTCAAAGGAGGCAGCAGAAAGGGGATCGCGATCCCCTTTCCAAGGAAGAAACCACAACAACTTCACAGGACAGGCTACAAAAAGCCAAAGAATTCCCAATCACAATTGTGGAGAAAAAATCAAGTTCGAGAGCATTCTAGTCGAGAAAACACTTCACACACAGAAGTTCTTTCTTTCTCGAAACGAAGGTCTGAAAATCCCTTCACCGAGAAGAAACTCGACGCATAGAAGTTCTCTCCAACCACAGAAGTCAAGCAACTCGCAGTCCGTCGCAACTCAACAGTTCAATCGGAGCAGCTCTACACGTTCGCCGGGAACGTCACAAGTCGACACACGCGGAACACAAATACTTCCGCCCGACCGACAAAAGCCACAAGCAGTTCGTGTACACTCGTTCCGAACTTCGTTTCGACGTTCATTCGCAGAAGCCGAAACTTCACCAAACTTGTAACGGAGATCGAATAAGAGGAATCCTAGGAGATTGTACCCTCATTCCTTGATACGAAACACACCCTGTAACACATTTATTCTAAAGTAATCGACATATTCTCTCGGTCGCGCCTCTTCGCGGACCGGCGGATTTTCGGTGAAACAGATTTGGCACGCCCGGTGGGACATTTCCTACCTCTCATCTCCTTCTCCGTTAAAAAAAAAAAATTTCCTCCAACCCACAGCCATGGCCAGCAACGCCAACAACGGCAACAACAACAACAACAACGACAAAGGCAAAAACATCGCCAGTTCGAGCTCTGCTCACCCGCGCCTTGCCGCGAATGCAAGCTCGACCACAGGAGCTCACGGACCTGCAGCCGTCTTTCCGTCCAACATCCGCGCTCCAACTTCTCCACCACCTGCCACTCGCCCAATTACAAGGGCCTTGGCTAGGAGCTTGTCCACCGACAGGCTCCCTTCATCTGCGACGCGCATCGCCCAAGCGCAGTCTTCTTACCACAGGCTACCACGACCTCCACCAAACCAGTCGCGGCCTCAACCATGCCGATTCCAGCAATGGCCAAACCCACATACTTGGCCATCGCTGACTCTCCTTCTCCTTGCATCCCAAGCTGTCAGCCCGCTCGGTCGCCACCATCTGGAGGAGCTCCATCGTCCCCCGCCTTGGTGCAGCAATACGGCGGTGTGGGAGCATGACTTCTTCCTTCAGCGACAAGGATGAATTAACCATCAGCCTCTTCGAACAGAGAGTAACGGCTAAAGACAAATCTCCAATCGTGACCATCTCTCACGATCTCCCTAGCAGCGCTCATCGCAGCAGCGGGTTCACCGCCCATCCGCACTCCTCGCCGACAGACATCGGCGACCTCCCCTGCGGCGCTATCACCCATGTCATTGCGCCAAACTTCACCTGTGGCTGTCACCGCAAAGCAAGTCACCCATCAAAACCACCCCCCGCACTCAACCAGCAGCTGGCTTTCCTGACCGGTTGCTCACGGCGGCCTCTCCTCAGGCACCGACGACCATCTCTCCAACTCGGTCGCCAGCAAAACCTTTACCACTTTGATCTACATCGGGAACAACTCCGTCGACGCCGACCGTCGAAATGGCTACAATGATGACGACGGCCAAAACAATCGAAGAGCAGCTTGCCGAAATGCAAGCCACACTTAAAGAACAGAGCGAACAACTGCGCATCAAAGACGCAAGAACTTGTAGCTTCGCGATCTCCAAATCACAAGGATTATGGAGTGGCTCGAAATGGGGCGCCCCAACAACAACACCGGCGTTTCACAAGAGGTCGACCGAAATCGGGCGACTACTACTAGCGCTCAGCAAAACCATCGCGAGAGGATCCTGCCTCGACGACGAGATGCAGCCCATCGCACCCGGCGACCATCCAGAGGTCGAACTGAAGCAGAGCCGGCTGCCCTCACCTTAGATGCGGTGACTGAACTCATCAACCGTGCCATGCGAAACGGCTCCGGCGAAAGCAAGTCGGTGGCCTATCGAAAGCCGTACACGCAGAGGATACAAAACATCCCAATGCCGTTCGGCTATCATCCGCCGAAGTTCCAACAATTCAATGGCGAGAGCCACCCAAAGCAGCACGCCGCTCATTTCATCGAGACCTGCAACAACGCCGGCACAGACGGCGACCTGTTGGTCAAGCAATTCGGCCGATCCTTGAAAGGCAACGCCTTTGATTGGTATATCGAATTGTCGCAAGAATCAATCGATAGCTGGGAACAATTGGAGCGAGAGTTCCTCAGTCGATTTTACAGCACTCGACGCACCGTCACTCTGGTCGAGATAGCCAATCTAAAGCAGCAGAAGGACGAGAAGGTCGCCGACTACATCAACCGGTGGAGGAACTTGAGCCTCAATTGCAAAGAGAGCTCAAATCTATCTCGAAGCGAAATTGAAATGTGCTTTCGAGGGATGCAATGGGAGCTCCTGTGCTACATTCAAAGCCGAAGGCCGACAAATTTTCAAGAGCTCCCAACGGAGGCCCACAATATGGAGAACCACATAGAAGAGCGAGGGGAGGAAGTTTCATCATCTGCCGCTGCGACCGTACCCACATACGTGAAGGAGAAAACTAAAGCATCCTTCGTGACGAACGCTCTCGAACCAATAAAAGTCGGGAGCAAGGTAAAAGCAAACTTTACTCCACAGCCTCCCACTCGGAGCACTTATCGAAAATTGTCGCTGGAGGAGAGGCAAGCAAAGACCTACCCCTTCATCGACGCCGACGTTCCTCTCATGCTCGAGCAACTGCTCGAGAACAACTTGATTAAGTTGCCAGACATCAAAAGACCTGGTGACCTTGCGAAATCAAAGGATCGAAACTTCTGTAAATATCACCGTTTGCTTGGTCACCCGACCGAGCAATGTTTCGTTTTAAAGGATCGAATCATGAATCTTGCGGCGCAAGGTCGCATTGCGATCGACAGAGCAAAAAAGGAGCAGCGTCGGAACATTGTCTCCATTCAAGCCGAGCCAAACCGGCGAACTTGGCCAAACAAACAACAGGTCGCAAGGAAGGAGTACCGTCAAAATCCGGTCCCTCCAACCGACCACACAACAATCTGAGCGACCACCGGCTAAGGTCATACCAAAACCGGCACCCCGCGAAGAAGCTGCAGCCGATGCAGAGGGGTGGATCCTGGTCACCCGGAGAAAGAAGCCTATTCGAGAAATCGAACCGGCACCGGCGAACACCAGAACCAAGGCGAAGCGGCCAAACAAAAAAGCCGCGAAGCGCCAAAAGAAAACTCCCAGGACCGACGTCCAAAAGGCAAACAAGAAGAAGAGAAGACCCGTCACTTTGGCAGAGTTCTTCCCAAAGGAGTTTTTCGCGCCTCCAGCAATGGTGGCAACCTGTTCGATAGCTCCTCCCGAACCAGCAACAGCCAAAGACAAAGGCAAACGACCGGTCGTCGAATGCGACGACCTCGAGATGTCATCGAAGCAAATCTCGTCACTCAACAAGATAGAAGATGACCTCGACTTGGCCATCCGGTCAAGACAAGCCTTAATTCGAGTCCCCGACAAACTAGAGGAACTCCAAGCCGAAGTCGAGAGGCTGCTCATGAGAAAGCATGACTTGCACAATCCTCCCCGCAGCCGGTAAAGTCAGAAGAGACACTCGTCGTCTCCTGCCCACCGTGCATTGTGTTCCAAGAGAAGGATGCACAACTGCTGGCAAGAAACCATAATCGGCCATTGTTTGTCTCGGAAGAGGCCCCGACTACACTCGAGAAAGGCGACTTGGTACTCGCAGTCAGACGGTCAATGCTTTTTACGAGTAAAACCGGGGGCAAGGTCGCGCCGAAATGGGAAGGGCCGTACGTAGTGCAGGAAGCCTATACCATGGCGCGTACAAGCTCGTAACATCAAACGGCTCGAAGCTGCTGACAATGAATGGTAAATCCCTCAAACGCTTTTATGCATGAGGGGGCAGCGAAACAAAAAAAAAAGAGAAAAGAAGAGTCAGATGCAATTACAAGAAGCCAATGTTTCTCATTACAAAAATGGGAATAATGCGAGCCTTGCAACAAAAAGGGAGAGGCTACAAGTCAAAAAAAAATATACACAAAGAAAGCTACATAAGAGCTTGGGAGTTAAGGTCGGCCACCCATGGCTGCAGCCGAATCACCTCGGCATGAACCATTCCCGACTCGCTGAGAATGGGGCGCGAAGGAATAAGAGCAAGCTGGTCATTGGAATCGAGTTGAGCCGATACAAGCGCCAAACGTTCGCGAAGGGGACAAAAGGAGGAAACAAATGGCTTCGTTTTCCGTTTTCCTCTTCTATCTCAGCGTGCTTGTCTTCTCTTCGCCTTCAACAGTGGTGGCTAATGGCGTCGCAATCTGCTGCGGCCGAATGGCTTAACAACCTCCCCGCCTCTAGGCAAAACCGCGGCGCCTCCTCGACCGACAAAGACATCGAAGGTGCGCTTCTTCAGCAACGCCCCTACCTCGAAACTCCCGCTACTCCGTCAATGGTGTATCTTTCACCACTCCAACACCGCCCCGGGTCCTCGCCGGAAAAAAAAAAAATTTGAAATCGCGCGACTGGAATCTTCGCGTCGTCGCCGGAGAAGACGGCCGGAAGCCGCAATGACAAAAATAGCGACTTCCCGCCTCCTGTTGCACCCACCTGAAAAAAAAAAGAAAGGCAAAAACAGAGAGAAAAGAAAAAAGGAAGAGGAAGACGGTGGAAGAGCTTACCTGCGCCTAATTGCCGCGGACGAAGCTTACCGTGGACAAAGCCCCCGGTTGCACCATCGCGTTTAGAGGAATCACCAGAGCTCAAAGAGGCAAGGGAGTGTTGCCGGTGAAATCGAAAAGTGTGAAAAATCGCGGACTGAAGTCGCGAACAATTGTCGCACCTGCAGCCAAAGACGACGCAGGACAGCCAGCTTCTCGTCGCATACACCGGAGATGAAGAATAGAAAATAAAACGAAGAGAAGAAACGGAGAGACGAATAACAAAAAAAAAACAGAGAAAGAAATTGAGCTCGAAAGAAAAAAGCGGACCCGTCCGTCGCGTCGTCGCCGGAGAAGACAGACGGAAGCTGCGATAACAAAAATCGCGACTTCCCGCCTTCTGTTGCGCCCACCATCACGCCCACCAAAAAAAAAAAAAAATAGAAAAGAGATAAGAAGAAGGGGAGAGCGTTTCTCAGGCTTTTGAATCTTTGTTCTCACGGTTTCTCCTACTCATCAGAAAGAATCAAACAGATCGAGTGAAGAAAAATGGCAACGAGAGCTGCTTTGACTCAACAACAACAGAGAGTGGGGGCAGCTGTTGGGAAGGGAAAACCCTCCGATGGAAGAAACTGGCGAGCTTTGGGTGACATAGCAAATCGTAGCCACCAGAGGCACGGTGAATGAAGGAAAGCCTCTGCCCAAAATTTCTCGCCCGAAGCCGGGGCCCAACTTCTTGTGAACGCAAGCAGCAGCCGCCATCGCAAAATGAGAAATCAGCGGCGGGAACTGTTGAAGGAGCCATCGAAAAAAAAGAAGCCCCTAAGCCGCCCCAACTAAGAAGGCTGTCAAGCGTAAAGAATCCGCTAAGACAAAGGAGTTCGACCTTAGGGGAAGAAACATCTTATGGTCTGGAAATTAAACCCAAGAAGGAGAAAGAAGTCGGAGCGGTGGACATCTGTGGCACTCAGTCAGGTATCCAATCCATTCCTCTCTCAATTCAGAAAAAAAAAAAAAACTCTCTTGTGAAAAAAAAAAAAAAATGACAGGGGAAAACCGGAGGGGTATACCGATCCTCTTCTCGCCTGGATATCAAACCGTCGCGATCCGGCGACCAACCAAGCACTACACTCAGCAACAGAGCGGAGTTCAGCACAACGCCAAACTTGCAGCCACGAACAAAGCTGGCTGCATTAAAAAAGTGTGCTCAGTACTCACGAATGGCGACACAGCCAAACACGACCAAAGAAAATCAGAGCACTCGACGACAGAGTCAAGTGTGACCAAAAGCAAACAGCCTCGCGGCTAATAACCAAGACAGGGGCAAACAAAAACAAACTCCAGTGTGCCCGATGACCAAAGATGGACACCACAAAACGGAGAATCCAGCATTTGGCGACAGTACCAGACGCTGGACACTCGAATCTCAGTGTCGGATGACCGAGTTGGACGGGAAACAGATGCTGCGAAACAAAAAAAAAAGAGGAGCAAATGCCTAGCGATCGAGCCAGGCACAACTCAAATCGTCACGACCAGCCAAACTGCTGGCTGCGATCAAAACAGGTGCCCGGCGACCGAGCCGAGCACCCTTCAAAGCTCCGCGACCAGCCAAACTGCTGGCCGCCATCAAAACAGGTGCCCGACGATAGAGCCTAGCACCCTTCGAAGCTCCATGACCAGCCAAACTGCTGGCCGCGATCAAAACAGGTGCCCGACGACCGAGCCGAGCACCCTTCGAAGCTCCACGACCAGTCAAACTGCTGGCCGCGATCAAAATAGGTGCCCGACGACTGAGCCGAGCACCCTTCGAAGCTCCGCGACCAGACAAACTGCTGGCCGCGATCAAAACAAGTGCCCGGCGACCGAGCCGAGCACCCTTCGAAGCTCCACGATCAGCCAAACAGCCGGCCGCGATCAAAACCAGTGCCCGGCAACCGAGCCGAGCACAATTCAAAGCTTCGCGGCCAGCCACAAAGCCGACCGTGGTTGAAACAAGTGTCCGACGACCGAGCCGAGCACAATTCAAAGCTTCGCGACCAACAATAAAGCCGGCCGCAATCAAAACAACAAAATCTACGCCCGACAACCGAGCCGAGCACAGTTCAAAGTCCTCGCCCAACAACAAAGTGGACGCGAAGAAAAAAAATACAGAGGCACTACCCGGCGACCGAGCCGGGTGCTGTACTGCAAACTCCTGCGGCCGGCGATTGAGCCGGACGCAGCCAACAGAACCAGGTACGCAACCCCTCTTCAAAAAAAAAAAAGGATGCGACAAAAAGAAACAGTCGCCGAACAAGAAGAAGCAAACGACAAAAACGAGCTGTCGCAAAAGAACAAAAAAAAAAAGAAAAGCAAGCGACAAAAAGAAGTTGTCGCAAAAGAACAAAAAATGCAGCGACAAAAAGAAGCAGTCGCAAAAGAAAAGAAGTTGTCGACGACCAAGCCGGGTGCGCTAGCGCAGGAATTCCGCCTCTCGGTGACCAAGCCGGGCTCAATCGAATCAAAATTTTGGCACCCGGCGACCAATCCGGCGGCGACTACAAGGAACTCACCCTCGGCAACTCTGGCTGGCTGCGGCCACACAGAATTCAGGTCCCGGCGACAGAGGTGTATGCGACCAAAACAGGAGCAATGCACTCGATGACCAAACCGAACGCAGGAAAGAAGCTTCGCGACCGCCGGCATAGACGGACGCAACAAAAATCCGCACCCGGAGACCAAGCCAAATGCGACGGAAGGAACTATCAAATGCAACACCCGGGCGATCGATCCGGGTGCGCGCAGAACAAACTCCCCGCGACCCGGCGACCGAAGCCGGATGCAGCCGACGGAGTCAGGTATGTAACTCATAAAATAAAAAAGAGAAAGAAAAAGGCTGCGACAAAAAGAAGCCGCCACCGAAAAAAAAAAGTTGCGACAAAAAATAGGCTGTCGCGAAGGAAAAAAAAAAAAGGCTGCGAAAAAAGAAGTCGTCGCCGAACAAAAAAAGCTGCGCGAAAAAAAAAAGTCGCGAGAAAAAAAAAAAAGGTCGACACTTACTCGCGACCAGACAGCAACTTGCACTCGGCAACTCAAGCCGGCTACAACCAGACAACTTCAGCACTTTGCACTCGGCGACCAAGCCGAGTGCGCTAGCGCAGGGATTCAGCCTCTCGGCAACCAAGTCGGGCTCAACCGAATCAAAATTTTGGCACCCGACGACCAAAACAGAAGCTTTATCTCCCGGCGACCGAGCCAGCCAAAGCCAAAACGAAAATCAGCACCCGGTGACCGAGCCGGATGCGACAGCAGCACCCGGCGACCAAGCCGGATGCGACAACAGGGAAATGCAACACCCCGACAACCCAGTTGGGCACACTCAAATCAGAATTCAGCACATGGCGATCAAAACAGGGGCGACACAACACTTTTCTGTTCTGCTGTTGAGCCAAATCTCGCATTACAATTCGTCAGCCTGTCACTTTGACAAATTGATAGACACTTAGAGCGCGAGAAAGAGAGGAAAGAAAAATCGAAAATATAGAGGAGAGGAAATTTAAAAAAAGAAAAGAAAAGAAAAGAGAGAGAGAGAGAGAGAGAGATTGAGGGAGGAGTCGACAATGAGAGGAGAGAAAAAGAAGAAGAAAGGAGGAAGAGAAGAAGAAAGAAAAGAGAGTGGGGTAGACCCCCGCCGACTCGAATTCAACCCGAGGCTGTGGAGGAGAGAAATTTCTTTTACAATACCTTTGAATTCTGGTTCGCGGAAAACTTCTGACGTAAGCCGGGACCCGACAAGGATCGCAAAGCAGAGAGAAGTTGCAGACAGTCTCCCGGGTCGTAACTGCAGAAGGCAAATTCGCAGACAGAGGGCAGCACCCAGAGCGCAGAATATCTTTCAAATTCGCAGAAGCCAAACCGTCACAGAAGCCATACCGTCGACAGAGAGATCCCAATTTGTTGGGAGGATCGATTCAGCCAAGAGGGGCCCCACTACACACACCTCCTTTCAAAATCCTCTTCCTGGTACGTCAATACAGTTCGTTGAAGGAACTGCAACTCACCTAGACATCAGTCAAACTCCAATTCGGCCTCCGGGTCTTATTCGGATTCAAGTTTTCTCTTTGGTCCGCCGACCAAGCTACCGAAACTGCACCTCTCACTAGTGCGACGCACACAGAGTCGCCGAGTGACACCTCTTCCCCGGCGCGACAGCCAAAGTCGTCGAGACTTGCAGAAGTTCACAAAATCTATCGCGTCAGCCTTCTCTGAGGTTTCAAAACAACTTTCGACAACACTCAAAGAAGACCGTAGCCAGCAGCTCAATTCTAATTCGCCGTTGTTGCTCAAACCTGGGCGACATCACTGCTCAGGTATTCATCATCTCTCTATACCGTACATACTCAACATGAACGCATAAAAAAAAAAAAAAAAAAAATCGAAAAAAACAAACAGCTCTAAAATAGCAAGAGAGCCAAAAAAAAAAGAAGAAAAGAAAAGAATGAAAATTTTTTTTTTTACAAGTGTACAAAAAATATACACTGTCCTAAAAAAAGCAAGAGGACAGAAGAACAGTACACAAAAACGATAAACGATCCTAAAAAAAGTAAGAGGATCATGAAAAAAAAGGAAAAAACAAAAAGAGAAAAAGTGTTGCGTGTGTGTGTTCTTCTTCATTTTCGAAACTTGCTCGTTCCTCCCGAACGGTCAAGTCTCGAAGGGGGAAATCTGTATGCACCAAAATGTGCACAACCCAAATTCGATGAGTCCATCAACCCACCGATCCATCAAACAACGATCGTAGGTAGGCCCTGTCGATCTTCGAAGTTCATCGCTGCAGCCCATCACGAAGTCCAGCCGTGTCGTCGCGTCATCGGCACAGTCGGCGCCCCCGTCAGCAGGAAGCCGCCGCGTCAGCCTTAGTCAGCATGCCTCGTCACGTTGCTACACAACTCAGCAACCAACGATCATGTCTGGCCATCAACGGTAATAACCAAGGAAAGAGGAGCACGATCCTCATTTGCGGGATCGAGGACGAAAAATTCTTCAGTCTTCCTCCCCTCTCAAAGGAGGCAGCAGAAAGGGGATCGCGATCCCCTTTCCAAGGAAGAAACCAAAACAACTTCACAGGACAGGCTACAAAAGCCAAAGAATTCCCAATCACAATGGTGGAGAAAAAATCAAGTTCGAGAGCATTCTAGTCGAGAAAATATTTCACGACACAAAGTTTTTTCTTTCTCAAAACGAAGGTCTGAAAACCCCTTCACCGAGAAGAAACTCGACGCACAAAAGTTATCTCCAACCACAGAAGTCAAGCAACTCGCAGTCCGTCACAACTCAACAGTTCAATCGGAGCAGCTCTACACGTTCGCCGGCAACGTCACAAGTCGTGTGGAACACAAATACTTCCGCCAGACCGACAAAAGCCACAAGCAGTTCGTGCACACTCGTTCCAGAACTCGTTTCGACGTTCGTTCGCAGAAGCCAAAAGTTCACCAAACTTGAAACGGAGATCGAATCAGAGGAATCCTAGGAGATTGTACCCTCATTCCTTGATACGAAACACACCCTGTAACACATTTATTCTAAAGTAATAGACATATTCTCTCGGTCGCGCCTCTCGCGGACCGGCGAATTTTCGGTGAAACAAGGGGCTAACTCCGAATTCGCAATTGGGAGTTAGGGGCTAACAACGAATTCGCAATTGGGAGTTAGGGGTTAACTCCGAATTCGCAATTGGGAGTTAGGGGCTAACTCCGAATTCCCAATTGGGAGTTAGGGGCTAACTCCGACTTCGCAATTTGGAGTTAGGGGCTAACTCCGAATTCGCGTTTCGGAGTAAGGGGTTAACTCCGAATTCGCGATTGGGAGTTTGGGGCTAACTCTGAATTCACGATTGGGAGTTGGGAGTTAACTCATCCGTGATTCGGAGTTAGGGGCCTTACCCGAAGTTCGCTGATTGGGAGTTAGGGGCTAACTCGAAGTCATGAATCGTGCCAGGGGGCTAACTCCAGTGCAAAATTGGGAGATAGGGCCTGACTCCAAATTCTGCGATTGGGAGTTAAGGGCTAACTCCGAATTCGTGAAACGTACTTAGGGGCTAACTCCGAATTCGTGAAACGTACTTAGGGGCTAACTCCGAATTCGTGAAACGTACTTAGGGGCTAACTCCGAATCCGCAAATTTGGAGATAGGGCCTAACTCTGAATTCGTGATTGGGAGTTAGCCCCTGATTCCCTATTGGCAATTGGGAGTTAAGCCCTAACTCCCAACTTGTAATTGGGAGTTAGCCCCTAACTCCCAACTCGCAATTGGTAGTTAAGGGCAAACTCTAACCGCATGGTGGGAGTTAGGGGCTAACTCCCACCGCAATGGGGGTTAGGGGCTAACTCCAAATCCATGGTGGGAGTTAGGGGCTAACTCCCACTGCATGGTGGGAGTTAGGGGCTAACCCAGTGCATGGTGGGAGTTAGGGGCTAACTCAGAATTCGCAATTGGGAGTTAGGGGCTAACTCAGAATTTCGCAAGTGGGAGTTAGGGGCTAACTCCGAATTCCGAATTGGGAGTTAGGGGCTAACTCCGAATTCGCAATTTGGAGTTAGGGGCTAACTCCGAATTCGCAATTTGGAGTTAGGGGCTAACTCCAAATTCGCTATTGGGAGTTAAGCCCCAACTCCTAATTGCGAAATGGGAGTTAGGCCCCAACTCCCAATTGCGAACTGGGAGTTAGAGGCTAGCTCCCAGTTCTTCCTTCGTTTGGATTCGAGGTCTAAATTTTGCATATTACCATCAATTGCACTTACTAATCACTGCTATCTTGTTATTATCCCCTCAAATTCAACGTATGGTTCTATAAAATGAGTTAAATGGAGGTTGCACAAACCATGAGATATGTTTATTAAGAATCTAATACGAATAATGCATATAATGATGCAAAGTGAAAGGTCGTATTGAATTATTAGACCTTCAATTTAATGTGATCTTGAGAGCCACTTAAACAAAAGTAATGTTTTTCTCCAAGTGAGCAATTTTTATTTCTTCTGTTGTACATATTTATCTTACAGTTTGATTAGGAATTAGATCATCAACCCCACCTCGTCGGCCTTGTTTTAAATTAGTGGCGTATTGAAACAAAAAGAAAAATGTGATAGAATACTAAATTAATGAAGTTTCATAAGTTGAAATTGAAACATCTTTTAATATGGAAAAAAAAATTGTTTACATAATATTAGTTTTTATAAAACACATTGGTGCTTTACAAACTGTCAAGTTGCATAATAATATTTGTTGTACATGTATTGTTGTTTATGGAACAATACACTTAAAGGACATCATAACATAGAACAACATCAGAACCACTCTGCTCCCCGACAGCTCTCATCAGTGCCAAATTTTTATCTTCATTTCACATTTGTGGCATGCAGACTTCATTGAGATTTCCACATCTAAGAAAAAAAAAAAATCGTTTAAAATACATCAAACTGTAAATAATAGGATATCATTAATTTGATTATCAATTTGCTTATTTCCTTCTAGCATGAAAAACATAGGAAAAATTGCTTCAAACACGTTCATATCATTCATTGCAAATTACATATTTCCATGACGCAAGTTATGCTGACTAAGCCAATACTGGACTTTTACGGACCCAAGACTCTATCAGCAGTAGTTATGCAAAAACTCAGATATTAAAAAGATGAACACCATATGAATTAATTATTAACATATTGAAGAGCTACAACAACATATGGAAAGATTCAAGTACAGAGATTCTTTAATTAGTCAACGAAGGTGCAAAACCATCAGGTTAAGTGCAGTTTTGTGAAACTAAAAAGTTGCAAATACCTAAATTGCATCTGCTAACTCACCTTGACACCACGGCTCTGAGTGATTATAAAGATCATTTGTCCACATGAGTCTATTTTCTGTGTTGGATCCTTCAACTCTATGACTTGTACACGCTCCAGATTGCTTCTTTACATTTGCCATACATGCGAGAGGACCACTCCCAGCAGATTTACTTTCAATTACCAAAGACAAAAGAAACAACTGACTCCTCATTGTATGTGATAATTCATTAAAATTAAGAACATTGACAGTTTTATCAGATGACCCAGTCAAATGGCTCTCTCCGTTCTAAAAAATGCAACACAGGTGATTTGCTTCTTGTGTGCTTTAACCTCCCAAGCATACATGCCTGTTTGGCCTTTGATATCCTATACCTACTTGTGTTCATGGTTTTTGTTAGATTCATTGCAGGGACAGAGGAGTAGATTCCATTGATCAAGCTAGACTAAAGAAAAAACTGGAAGATGAAACTAATTCTTTGCTTCATATATATGTTAGAAGAATCTTCTTCTTGGAATTTTAATGGTTACGTAATAAAGCATGATATATGTTAATTTTTTGTCCTTGTGAGGATAAGTAAATAACAAAAAGGACTCCCACAGACGAAGTTAGTCTAATTATTGAACGTCCCCTTTCCCTGGTGAGCAACTCATTGTATGTATATGTACTACACAAAAATGCCATTGCTCACATCTCAAGATTTGATTCCAGTGGCAAAAAAGTACATCACCTACAAGTAATTTCCTGCAGGTGACAGAGATTCCTTATTTACATAAAAGAATGACAATGGTTCTCTTATTTCCTCTCTAACAGTAATATGCTTCAAATATTAACCAAGAGCAACACAAAAATAAAAGTACAAGATAAAGAGTAAAATAATAACTGTACAGAACAATAGGAAAAATGACTGTTACGACATGTAATTTGTCCAGAGAAGAGAAAAGGCCGCCCAACAACATGAAAATGAATATGTTTGTCTTTCAAAGATTTGACATGTGTGGCCAGGTGCATTCTTCAATAATTCTGGGCATTTTGGCAATCTACAATCACACTTATTGCAATCGACTGTGTCACATAAGAAAGGTGTGCATATCAATTAGTATCACCTACACTAGTTTAAGAAAATCGTAGATTACAATTACGTCAATAGACTCGGAGGAAATGAAAGACTTTTACCACAACAGTTCTCTGGTCAAGTAGGAGGAGGTGAGATTTGACTTTGGTTTCCAAAAGGCTGATCAGGTATATCCAATGTCTATGGATGTGTCTTCTTCGACCGTTCCATAGAAGTAGCTTCATGAATGCCTTAAAAAGTAATGTTAATCTATTAAACGTCTCTTTAATAATGACAACAGATTACATCAAAATGTTTGTCATCAGCTATAACTCGAACAAAGAAATTGGTTAACTACCAAACTCTGAAAGCTGAGGGCTTCCTCAGATCCGTAGCTAACATAAAACCTTGTCAGAACTGATAATATAGCCCCCCCTCCTCACCAGTTTTGGGTAATCTAGCAGATTCCCCCCTGTTTATCAGGACATGTCATGAACAGCTCACTAATTGATCAAATGACATGGATGAATGTCAGCAAGGCACAAAGATGAAAACTAATGATGAAACAAACACATGAGAGAAAACTTAAGGAAGATGTATAGCAGACTCAAAAAGCCGCATTTGGATACTAATAATACTAATAACCTGCTTCATACCTTGACATGTAGAGATTGTAAGAGCACTGCAGGCGCATCACAGGTCATTTGTCATCACATAATAACAGTTATTTCATAAGTCAACTACAAAGGGGAATGTAAGAAATCCTCGCTGACTACCAATTAACAGGGTAAAACTAAGGAAGGGGATTAGAAGCTAACGCCAGCTAAGAAATGCCTTAAATAAAATACAATACAAAAGCAAGTGACCAAATGAAGAGACAACTGCATGAACCAACTGGCCTATTAACCAAACAAATTGGTTTAGCAGCCTAGCAGGAAAGCATAAAAAATTTACATATTTTTCTTTCTTTCTGAAGGTCAAGTCTGTGTGAAGACTGTACAAATAATTTAGTGAAAAAAATATTAGGACAACAAGTAGTGGTGTTTTTTTATTAATGGTCACATTCAGACACCACATGAAAGGCAAAACTTGACACCACCATCATCCTTAGTTTCACGTTGAGCATGACGAACTAGAAGAGTACCAACCAGAAAATATAGTAAAAGTCAATCTCAATACCTAAGCCAAGAATTGTGGAGCAAATCAGAAAGACTGGTAGTGCGAAGTCCATCTTATACAAGCTCTCCATGATTATGATGCATCCTCCAGAGACCACAAGAAGCCTGGGGGATGAAAAAACTAGATGTAATATGCAATCAAGCGCAAAGATGTTAAGCCTCCATGGGCTGCCTAAGGAGCTGCTATCATAGGCGCTTTGTGAACATGAATGACCTACAAACAGGACAAGTGACCTTCCTATTCTTTCAAACTTTTCAAGCTAAAACCGATCCCAGCCATATCTTTCTTGAAATATGATATCGCTGGAAAAATTTTCATATTCCATGCCATCATCTGTTTTTTCTCAAATGGTTGTTCAACAACTTGGTCAGACAACACATACTAAATTGGATCAGCCTATAGATTGGCCGACGATTTTTTCTCTCTCCAGCATCTTGTTGCAGTTGTTAAACCCTGTTGCTGCTGCAATTTTCATTTTAACACCTTACGCAATAAAACACCATTGGACAAGGATGTACCAAAATACCATACAATGGCATCTATAAGTTAGTCTCAGTTTATTCCATCATTTAATTTCTAATTTATAGCTCCAACATAGAAGAAAATAATAGCAACAAGGTCAAAACATACCTCTCTTCAGCTATTTTATCAACATAGAAGATAAAGATTATGCCAAAAAAAACTGTACTGAGAAATGCCCAATTTGGAAATGAAAACTGTGTACTGCTATCAGGTGATGATCCCTGCAAACAACAAAGAGAAAAACAATATTTAGATTGTAAAGGAACAAATAGGATCACATAGTTGATGAAACATATGCAAATATTTTAGTGAATAGAATCCACCATAGAAGTAAGAGGCAGCAATACAAGGCCAAATGGTAAAGCCAAATTTCATGAAACGAGCAGTCTAGAATAATAGGAAAACTCTTGTTTTCTTCATATAATTCGTGTAATTCTGTTGCATGTCTATTGTCTTTGGTCCTTTACATAAATGTGATGCTTTAAGTAAATTTTTTAATTAATAACAATACCATGCAATGTCATATCAGGTCAACAGTATATACGACATGGTTGACAAAGAACCTGAACGTTCAACCAGTTTGATGGCCAGTAGCTCATACCACTCTAGGGTTGAATGTTGGCATTAAATAGTTCAAAATAACGAAACCTTCATACCTGTAGAACTTTATCTGACCAATCAAAGTCTTTGATCATGTTCCTGTGGCACGCCGATGACTAACCTATTGTCTGAAGCAACCATGCAGCCGTATATGGCTCCCCTGTATCAGAAATAAAATCCCCCCAAATTCAAAATAATCAAGGCAGATAAAAATTTTATATCTGGGTTTCCTGTAGTTGTAACTGCTTCTACAAGATCCTCCACAGGTTGTTCTCTAAATATTCTTTTCCCACCCAAGTCTTCCTGCAAATGATCAACACCACCAACCATGAAATTGACAAGGACATGAAGATGTTTATTAAAAACTTAAGTCCAAATAACTAAGTTGTCTATACCACTGCATCCAGTTGAAGGGAAACTGGAATCACCCTTACTTTCCTGGAAATGACACCATGTAAACAACACAAATACGAGAGTGTTTTTGTGGTGTTGGATTGTGAAATCCTTATAACTCTGGCATGAAATACTCTTGGAATAAATAAAATTACTCGGTTGCCCATTAAAATTTGTTGAACAAATGGCAAATTCGCCACATCTCACTTCAAGGGACACATAACAAGATCAAACCAAAAGGCTAACACATAATGTAATGGCTGATCGCATTAACCAAAATAAGAAATGGAAGAAGCTGTCCCTCAGACAAAAATCAGACCCACAAGATCTAATGGAAAGACTAATACACATTGCAAACATTGACCACGATAACCTAAATAAATAATTATGGTATGAATGAAGACAAAGTTTTAACCAAATTAGTACCAAACCAAACCATGTCTGGCTCTTCTACCAAAGGTCAGGACCCACCGAATGACTTATTGAGTTAATTGAACTTTGAAGAAATGTATTAAATTAATAGGGGAAAGTTTCAATTTAAAAAAAAAGAATGCTACAAGAGATTAATGAAGTGCAAATCACGTTACATATGGGAATGAAGAAAATCAGCAGCACATCTGTTGGAAACAAGAACATGAAACTCACCGTTGCTCGCCAAGGAATAGGTTCGTTGTGTGTACCACTCTGCCCGAAGGAAACCACATTATGCTCATCGGATCGTGAGTAGCCCCGAGATAAAACTCTAATAGGAATCTACTTTGCCCAACCCCTCTGATCTCCAGTCCTCCGATTACCATGATCAAATCGGGATTAGAGATTATGACCACTTACGGATTGAAGACCCGAAACTAATCAAGAATATGAAAAGGTGACAAATTTCATTCAATCATGTCTCAAATGTTGACAGAAGATTACCAATTTCATAGTACTGGAGGTGTGAGCCATTCAATTAAATAGTACATAAAACCATCAGCACAATAACAACATACCAGGTTGGCGATCTCCCAATCTCCCCACAGAGTGCATTGTTTGTGAACGTTCTGGCATTTTGAAAAGCCTACAAAAATAAGAAAGTTCAAATCCAACTAATCATTCATACCATTTGAGTGATGTGTTGATGCCAAGCCAAATAAAATAATACAAGAAATAAAGGTAATGTACAAGCCTACCTCACGAGGTCCATTTTCAAGAGAAAAGCCATAAATCATATAGGAAAAAGTCACATATACATTTATACACACTTCAAAAAGACGAAAATTGTCCCCTTTGAGATGTTCTTTTGGTGCAGCCAACATTATGATTCGAAAAAAGATGAGTCTCAATTCAGTTATATCTACCGGTCGGAGCTCTGGAAGGGAAATGTTTTCGTCAATGGAACCACAACACTAAAATTAAGGAGAAAAGGGAAGATTAATTTGTGATTTGCACCTTTGATGAGTCACCGTCAACACTTTGGCGGATTCTCTTAAACATAGGAATATTTATTAATATATGCGCCCCTTAAAGGTGACAAACATAGAAATATATAGTAATAGATAAAAATAATACCAACTACATAATTTCTTACCGCTTCGCCCCGCAATATGTCTCCTACTATTTCACCTCTAATACGAGGGATATGGTCCTGAAATATACATGACTTAAGTGTGCAATAAATTATCAAATTTTGGAGAGAATATCAATTCATATAATTTCATAACAGAATAAGTCATTAAGTCTTTATTATTACCTGAGAGAAATTAAATTTTCTAATCCCAAGTGACAAATTGTCCATATACTTTATCACAAAAATTCCACAGTCATACCCATTGCCTTGTTTCGGGTTGTCTGTGACAGGAACAAATCTCCAGTGCATTATGTCAATGACCCCTCTACAAAAAAACTCTTTTCGCAGCTTGTTTGTCTGTACAATACGGTATAGTAATTTGTTAATATTAATAATTGCACCACATTAAAATTGTAAAATATAATTAAACAAGTACTTACAATCTGAATTGCATAATCCTTGTAGTTGGAAGCACGCTTTAGGGAGTTATACCATAACAGTTCTTTCTCCTTCATATTTATGACAAGAAGATGCCAATGGGAGTCATTGTTTAAGGGCATAAACATCAAATCAACGTCCATATTAATGTTTGCGATGGTGTCAAAAAGGTTGTCGTTGGTTTGAGATTGGCATTCAACCTTTTTAAATGTCTTTTCACCCGTCCATAATCTGCCCTCACCCTTTGTGGCTCGGCCTTCCTTTTTTTTCAGTTTAAGATTGTACTTTTTGGGTGATTCTTAACCTCGATGCTACATAAAAGGTAATACATATAATTAATATGGAACACTTTCACCTCTACATAACAAAATTTAAATGAAAAAATGCACAGTACCTATTGTAGGAACAAGTGAGCCAAAGTATTGAAAAAATAACATGGCCTACACATTGATTGATTCTTTTCTTGTCGCACAACCATCAATTCAATGTGCGCGATCGATCACCTGTTCAACCACGTAAAATGTAATGGACCAGTAACCCACGATGGAGAACATGCTAACATGAATTTATTTTAAATACTCATTCTGTACAATGTCAGTAATAAATTCCTCTTGGATGGCCTCACAAATGAATTTGTAAGGAACCGCGATATTTTTCATACACTTCCTGCAAATGGTATATTACAAACACACATCAAGCAGTACTCCATAGAATATAATATATGCATTTATATACAATGAAATGACACTTACATATAACATTCTTCACTTGATAGACATTCTTTGATAAGCCTAGAATCCACCAAGGAGAATTGTGTCATCCAAGGACTTATCTATACAACATATCCAAAGTAACGAATTAGAACACAACACAATAAAACAAATGCAGCACATAATAAATAAGAAAATGTAACATTGATTCACTTTACCTGCCGGGTTGTTGTACCACCCTTGAAAGATCTAACGAACCTTGTATGTTTTTCCTAATTCTAGGCATCTTCTTTACTGTACTTGCAACGCTAGTGGCAGCATATATAATTAATGGATACAGTCAGAGACACTACCGCATGACCATGGGAAAGCTCTCTAACCATTTTTTTTTCTCTAACTCATCGACATTCTTAATATGGTCAATCACTCCTTCATGGGACCCCTTCACATCATGAAACTCATAGTGTTCTTTTTAGGAGGTCATCAAGGAAGAGGGATTGTCCATCGATCGATCTTTCCTTCTTTGAATATTTGGTTGATACTCTTTCACAAACACATTTTGTATCTCATTGTCTTCAGGCTTCTCACTTTTATCGGGTGCAACTGTACCTCTTTTTCGTTCTTCACTCCCATTGTCCTTAAATATTAAAGATTTAAGACATTGTACATCAAAATTCAATGCTGCCACCTCCTTGTTCAACTTTCCTATTAGATGTTTGTTTGACCTTCTATTCCTTTCTAACCTCCTGCACCAACTCTTCCATGCGGTCATATCTTTTCGGAGCCCAACCATTTGAAGTTTAAGCTTTGAAATAGTCATCCTCTTACCTGCTATTTTTTTTTCCTACAACAAGCATATCATAAAATTAACTATTAGTACATATAAAGAAATACAATAAGGTTTAAGTGCTGGAAAATCGTACCAAAATCGGATCAACACCATGTGACTCTGAAATCAAAAATTGCTCTTCATTGGCAAACTGCATTGCATTGAGAACCTAAGAGGAGATCTCATGCAAACACGAATGCAAGCTGTCAGATACAAGAAAATATAATCCTCTTCTATTTTACTGATGTAAACAACACGAGACATGTACCTGCTCATTAGGGACATTGTCGAAAAATTGTTGATAGTACCGTTTCCTCTTGTATATGTACGCACGACCTTCACCGTACTAGCAAAAAATGCGAGGAAACTTCATATTTAGAGGGCTCCACATTGTTATATGTTCGTATAACCAAGTCTGAAATGAAAAATGATTAATACAAATAAGTTGACCTATTGTAAATGTTATCACAAAGTTCATGTGACGTACCTGTAATGCAATTGCCTAGCCATTAAAGAATATTTGTTTCTGTTGCAGTTCCCCTCGGATAACCCTTTGCAATCTTTGATGCACCTCATTGATGTTATCAATCAAGAACTTGTGTACTGCATTAGCCCATGCAAACTGTTTTAACGTGTCAAATTCGTCTACAAATATGACAAGTCTTTTAATCACTGCACTGGATGAGATTGGAAACAATAACAGAGAAAACAAATAGATGATGACTATCTTCACTGTATCAACAATGCACTCTTCATCGATTGCAAATGAAATTAGTTTGTCCTCAATCACTCCGATGGTTACTCCACTATCGCCAAACATCTTCTTCAAATATACGGATTTTTCTCCTTTGCAATTCAAGTCCACGGCCTTTCCATACATAGGCAAACCTAAAATAACTGCAATGTCCGAGGGTCTGACAAATAATGAATGGTTACCTATTTCAAAGAATTGTGTAGTTGGGTTCCATCTACTAAGCAGGTGACTTAAAAGATTTGTTTCCAAGGTAGCCTCTGGAAAACCCAAAAAATGTGAGAAAGGGGTGGTCTTAAGAAGGTCCATATGCTGATCATTAAGATTTGCACGGGCAATAACACATTACCGACTAACCATCTCAGGTGTTGACTCCATATTGTACCTACAATTTGAAGATTACAAATTGGGAGTTACGATTTTATGCTATTGGAAAAACTAAGAACATTACAAATATTGCAAAGTGAAGCACGACATGCAGTGGCTAATTATATATGCAAGAATTATATCTTAGTCACATAGATGAGTAAAAAAATAAAAATTATGTTCATTATTTAAACTATTAGAAACTAATTAGAAGTAAAAAATGATTTTGAAGAGTTCAAACCAAAGGAAAATTTTAAACACTTGAAATAATTGTCTCACATTGGTCATTCCTTTGAAGCTTTATCCTATGTAAACAAGCAGTGCCAGCCACAAAAATGTGACATTGGCTTATGACTGAAAGCAAAAAGATTAATCTGGTTTACTTCAACAACACAACAAATAGCTGCCAACTTTCTTGGCTCCGTCAGATGAAAATTTTTAGCACAGATGAGCCCGGTCGTTGTTGAACCAAAAATCAACCATCCTTCCACAATCACTGTTAGTGACAAAATTCAATAGAACAATAGTTACTTTTTTAGTTTACCAAACAATATTCAAATATAGTCATAATAGTCTTTCATTAGTTATTCTAATGTTGTAGTGTACAATAACAACGTGTATTTGATCTAATAGACTATTTCCAAAGATATATATTAACATAAGTATCTTGTAGTTAACATTAAAGATGCCAAAAAAAAAAAAATTTATGCAGCAACGACTACATATAAAATAAGCTACAGAGGATATTAATATATACAATTTAGACCGAAAACATAAAGTCAAAAAAAAAAAAAATCCAAATGAACGGAATAAAGGTGTATCGTCAACATTTTTTTTTGTATTAACAAAAGATTTGTTTCTTACAAAAACCTAAAATGTTACTAAAGATAGATAACTAGAAATTAAACAATTCATAAATTTTCAAAATGTACAAAAATTAATACCAAAACCAATGTGAATTAAATGTGTAATAAATATGGCATCCAGTAGCATACTGTAAATATGCACTCATAATTGGCCCCTTCTCCCCCTGTCACCCCTACCAACGTGGTACAGGATGAGTAACAAACAATAAAATAATTAAGGAAAGATACATACAAGTGGCAAAAAACGTAAATATATAACAGAGTGGTACCTGATAAAAGACCCAACATGATGTATTAAAGGATAAGAAGAAAGGGAAAGAGAAGGGACCACGGGATAGGACCACCCAAACACAAAAAAAAAAGCATAGTAAGAGAGAAATAACTATCCATAGTAGATTGCGATTAACATTTTACCTTGTCCGCGGGCTACATCAACTAATATTTCGCGCAGACGACTTCCTCTCTTGAAAAGCAACAACTTCAATGCCAACCAATCGCGACGAAAGCAGGGAGTGACAGTCGAGTCACTGATTTAGACCTTTTGGGAATAGTCCGGGAGGCCTTACAGAGGAGTGGGCCACTGGTTTTCAATATATTGGAAATAGGCCGAAGTTGTTTTATTGTGGGACCGAGGCACCGGTTTTCCAGTTTTGGTTAATCGTCCAGGAAGTATAGCAGGAGAGCGAAGCATTGGTTTTTGAGCTATCACGGAGTGATTTTCCGCGTCCATCCATTGTTCGCGAGCTATCAAAAAGTCTGTGTAATAGCTTTGCCTATCGGACAATGACGAAGTTCGGGAGGTAGGGGACGCGGTGAATCTTATAAGGACTCAAGGGTTTTGTAAATTTATTTTAAGGGCTTTGATCTGGTGTGGTCAACCCGCGTGTCCTCGAGATTTGAAGACGTTCATTAAAACTTCATCGGACGGCTACATTTTAAAATAAAACCCATTGCCCGTAATTACAAACAGACCATCGTAGTTGGCGGTCCTCATAATACTCTGGGTTTAGGGCATCTCTGCTCCTAATGGGAAATTGGAACGCAGACTTCCCTTCAAAAATTGCGAGAGAAATTGAGCACTCGCTCTCGCTCCTCCAATTTGTTCCATTCAACAGGAGGTATGTTATTTCATTCGCGTTCTTTTCAACAGGTTCTGTCCTTGAGTTTTCCTTGCATTCTATACTTTCAGTTCTTTGTAAACGACATACCACATTTCCTTGTCCTTACTCTTCGTTTTCCGGTCACATTAGGTTGAAGAAGTGTAACTGTTGTTCTTTATTTAGTTATTTTGGCTATTTTGTGTCGTGTTTACTTTTCCTGCACGGTTAAAGAAACTTCATCCAATTCTTCAGGATTCTTACTCGTGTTATTATTTCATTTGGTGCTCAAATCGGTTAGATTTCCCCTATCTCTCGAATGTTTTGGTCGGACTAGTTAAAAGATCTCTGTTTGTTTTCAAATTTTCTAGGTTCTTTCTTCTTATTGTCAATCGGCTGCTTCACAAATTGAAGGAGCGTCTTTTTTTATAAGATTTCTATTGAATGGCAGCAATTGCATTGACCAAATACATTAATTATTGTTATTTCATATAATTCCAATCTTTTTGTGCTCTCTTTCTTGTTTTTCATCACTGTTTAATTTGTAATCCCCATTGAACACTCTTATCTCTCTTTGCCACTTTCCTATTTTTAATGAAAAGAAATTAAGTTCCCATGGAACACTCTTATTCTTTTTTCCACTGTCCATTTCTTGGTAGAAGTCATTTTTGATAATTTGGCTATTTGATTGTGTAAAATTTTTACTTAACTATTTTTATTAGTTTGTTGGTTATAGCTTCTTAGCGTTGTGTAAAAGATTTATATACCCGATTTTTGGACTCACTCATGTCTTCGATATTCAGTGTGGTTTTTCCTCATTAACTTCCTTGGTGTGTCCATTTATAGTTCTGCCATACTAGTCAAGATGATCAGGTGTGTTGTTTCACTTCTACTAATCACCACAGATTCCATGGTTATGATGGTCTGTAGTGATTTCTAAAAATTTAGTTGTTTTATCTTGTTGAATCCGAGGTTATGACAATTTTAATAAAGCCCAAAACTGGCCAAAAACAGGAAATACAATGTTTGAGGCTGCTACAAGAGGGCTTACATATTGTAAGCAACTACCTACTAGTTTTGGTTTCAAATGAGGGTGTTTGAATTGTAATGGAATTGCTTTATCTTCTTGTTGAAGATTGATTCTTATATGTGAGGAAAGCTTAATATCTACCGCGAATTGACTTGCTAGTAGTTTTAGTTGGAAGACTTTATTCAAGTTGTATTATTATTGATGACCTTGCTTGTTAATTATGATGCCAACTCATGAACCTCTTCATTATGCATAAGTAACGTGAGCCTGCTCACTGAATTATGTAGTTTGTTGGTTTTTCTCATCGTCGGAGATTCTTTTCTTTGATCATATTAAATAATATTCATGCTGGTACTACTCTTTAAAGTGCTTGAATTATTGATTAGCTATAACTTTGTTGACCTGTTCAAACCACAACTCTGGGCCTAATGGTATGGTGCCACTATTTGAGGAGATTTCGGGTTCAAGTCCCAAGAGGTTTAATTGATCATTTCAAATAATGCAAAACTAACCGTTAGGCCTTATTTCTGGAATGTGAACTTGTGAATATGCTTGCTCATTAAGTAGACGTTTTGTAAGCATGTTAGATTAATTTTGATTACACCGTTTCAAGTTGTCCTTAGCATTAAATTTAGTTATCATATTCTAAAGGATCATAGACTGAGATTGCTTCATATTTTGTTATACTTTTTTGCTGAACTCTGAAAACTAGTATTTTAGAGTAGAATGCCACATACAAAATCCTTTTCATTTTTAGAAAGCTGTAAGGAATAAATCTACTTCATTCAATCAAGCAAGATATGACACCAGTATAACTTGTAAAATTTCGTTGTTCGCAATTAGGAGAACAATTTTGGTAACGTTAGAAATGTATTACTGATTTAAATTTTAATTTTAGGACCGGATGAGACAGTTAATCTCTCAATATGCACTGCTGGTCAAGTTTGCCATATGTTTTAAAGTACTTGTGCTGATATAGTTGTTCTAATGTTTCGCTCAAAGATGATGAGTTGTCACTCTCTTTCATATTTAAACTTGACGGACACCTTTTAAATATTTTTTCACTAACAATTCTTTTTAGTATTGGTTATATTTATGACATAGGCTACCAAATTGAACCCTGCAATCATCTTTGTTTGTTGATTAGTATTTTGTTCTCTTTAACAAGTTTTTTTATTTATCCTTATTACCTATGTAAATGATGGAAAAAAATTAGCTAACCATACTCAAGGATTATAGTTCCTCAACCCCTTGGTAGGGCTGAAGGTACAAAATTTGAGTTCTCATACGTGCAGCTATGCTAAAAGTTGTTTAGGAAAAAAAAAAAATTCAGTGTGGGTGTGAAAATATTAAACCCAAAAAAAAAAAATTATTTTGCGCTTATACTTATCCTTGTAAGCACAAAATAAAATGAAGTACGCACAAATCCTTATCCTCATTTTTTTTTGCCAATATAAACAAACTTCTATGACTTCTCTCACTCAAATCATGGCTCCATTATTTGGATGTGAAAATCAGTTGTGCATTGAACATTGATTCTTGAAAAAATAAACATTTACCTCATCAGTTTTGTTATTGGATATCTATTACCAATCCAATAAGTTTATTGGACTCTTGTTGGATATCCAATAAGCTTAATGGATTCATATTGGATATCCAATAGATCCGTTAAGAAAAGAACCGGTAAAATTAAAATTAAATTTTAGTAAAAATTATAAAAAAAGTATAATTAAATTAAAAATTAAATTAAAAAATTAAGAAAAACCTAGAGAGAAAATTTGGAGAGAGAAAGACAGCAAAACTTAGAGAGAGAAAGTGAGAAAAACCCAGAGAGAGAAAGAGAGAAAAATCTAGAGAGAGAAAGAGAAAAAAACCTAGAGAGAGAAAGAGTAAAAAACCTAGAGAGAGAAATAGAGAAAACCTAGAGAGAAATAGAGAAAACCTAGAGAGAAGAGAGAAATAGAGAAAAGAGAAGAGAGAAAAGAGAAAAACCTAGAGAGAGAAAAGAGAAAATCTAGAGAGAAAAGAGAAAAAGAGAAAAAGAGAAAACCCAGAGAGAGAGAAAGAGAGAAAACCAGAGAGAGATAAAAGAGAGAAAAAAAAGAGAAAAAGAAGAGAAAAAAACCAGAGAAAAAAAAAGAGAAAGAACTAAAGAGAAAGAACTAGAGAGAGAAAGAGAGAAAAACTAGAGAGCAAAACCTACAGAGAGAGGTAGAAAACCTAGTGAGAGAAAGAACTAGAGAGAGGAAGAGAGAAAAACTAGAGACACAAAAACATAGAGAGAGAAAGAACTAGAGAGAGAAAGAGAGAAAAACTAGAGAGAGAGAGAGTAACCTAGGGAGAGAAAGAGACCAAAACCTAGAGAGGGAAAGAGAGAAAAAGAAAAATAGAGAAAGAGAAAAAGAGAGAGAAAAATAGAGAAAGAGAAAAGAGAGAAAAGAGAAAAGAGAGAGAAAGAGAGCAAAACCTAGAGAGAGAAAGAGAGCAAAACCTAGACAGAGAAAGAGAGCAATACCTAGAGAGAGAAATAGAGCAAAACCTAGAGAGAGAAAGGGAGCAAAACCTAGAGAGAGAAAGAGAGCAAAACCTAGAGAAAGTAAAACCCAAATAGAGTAAGAGAGCAAAACTAGGAGAGAGAAAGAGCAAAACCTAAATGGCAGAAGGTAAACAAAATATAGAATACAGAGAAAAGGTACAGAGCAGAAAAAACTCAGATAATAGAAAAAAATATATAGATATACATATAGAGGGGGGTAAGTATTATAGATTTAGTCTTGATTTTAGATTTTCTCATACCTATGTCATTATTCAGATCACGAGGCATGGATCTAATGGCACACAATATCATAATTAAATTTTTGGAGATTTCACAAGCCAAAGAACTCAAATGCTGCCAAAATAAAGCACCAACTTGGATGGCATATACATGATGTTAGTATGATATACACTGACTCTAGAGTGCACTCCAGGAATAAGCACGACAAGAATAATATACCTAAATTACTAGGACAATAGAAAACTTTCCCAGCAGAGGCGCCAATACCATGGGTTCCACATTTCGTTCAAGTATGACAGACCATATGGTCGACTAGCAAAACACTTTCTTCTACAGGATTGCCATGCCCAAGTAATCTCCTATCTTCATAATGTATGGAACCAAATTAGCAGCAATATAAATCAACGGAGACAATTGAGAAATATTTTTGGGTTCATTTTATCTGAAAACTAAGTTCAGCCAATGCTTTCCCTTCATCCGAACGTCTCCCATTCCCATATGAATGTGTCATACCAACCTACAACACATCACAACCAATCAATTTCCTAAAATTAGCCCAAGTTGTCTTTCTAATGGGTAGTTAGCAAATAGATTCTTCAATGATTTCCAGTCCTGGCCAAATAAAATAATAATAATAGTACCCCATGGAGTAATCTATCATATTCTTACCTGATGGACAACAAAACGGCCATTCTTATCAGGATAGACAATGCAAAAGATAACTTTGCATCTCTTCTCCTTGTCGCAGGAGCAACTTCTTTAACCAGAAAGATTACTAATTTTTTTTTTTTTTTTTTTTTTTTTTTTTTTTTTTTAATTAATAGGAGGTGTGAGGATCCCAACCCAAGACCTCCCACAGTATAACTCCTTATGGGACCACTGAGCTACTGCCCAAAAGTGTACCCCCAACACTTTGGCATCGAAAAAAAAGAAAAACCTTACTCACCTGATCAGTCAACTCACAAGTGTAGCATCCTTCCATGTATAAATTTGGACTTAGCCCTTGGGTTCTTTTTGTCTCTCACTTGAAAGTCCTCTTTGTTATGATGACCGCCAATCTAGCAGGAAGACAATGCTCAATAATACAATGCTATAGAAAACATAATCTGATTCTGTTGAAGTTCAGTTCAAATAGCGAGAGAAGTAAATGAATGATCTTGCAAATGAGAAAACAAAGTAAACTTGTGTATAAATAAATCCATCAAATTTATTAATAAATCCATCATCTTGCATTAGTGTAGCAGCAATTATGGGCAAAACCATCATTTTGCAACAAAGTAGAAGCTGGTATTTAGAAAAGCCACCACTGAACAGAGATGTACATCTGGTATAAATTTTGAGAATGGATATAAAGATAAGGACCCAACCTCTTTAAAGAAATAGAGGTTGACATGAATTGAGGAACAGATACAAGTCCAGTACAAGAGCACCAAAAATCTCAAGGCAGATTGAAGAAGACAAAATGAAAAGAGATTATAAGTTTGATTAGATATATCAAACATGTATTGATGTATGAAATAGAGCACTTAGGATATAAGAAACAGAGCACTTAGGAGGCACCAAGAGCCAGAACAAAAGCAATGCCTCAAGAAAGTGAAATGAAAGAAGGGAAACGATCAGTGCTACATTTAGAAGCCATTTGCCCATTTGATATCATAGATTATGGATAGAAGCCAAATCTAGACCAAAAAAGAGAAATAAGGTAAGCAACTGAATGGGACTCACCAACGATGGAATACCAAAAAACCTCCAACCCTACAAACCCAAGCTTAAGATGAGAAACCATGTCAAATGCAAACAAATTTGTGGTCTAGAGAGAAGAAAGGAGACAAAAATGAAGATGAGAAAGAACAATGAGAGTATGATAAAGGCTTGGGGAGTGCACAGCCCCCCCGCCCTTCCCGTGTATAATACACAACCTCTCTCACGTATTGAGTGCAGCTCTCTTCCATATGTGTACACGCCTTTATAATTTTAACAACCCCCCAGATCTCATCTTCTTCTCTCTTTTTTCGTTGCTTTGACATAAATCCAAAGAATTGACAGAAGAGAGGAGCTATCAGATGCCATTGACAGAAGACAATATAAAATAAAAATCGATCATATTCATACCTTGGTTGAGGGAAAGAAAAAAACTAAGAAAAAATTTCGCTTCTTCTACAAACCAAACCTAAATTCCTGCCTCAACGGGTTTTTGAAAAGAGATCCAAAGAGACTTCAGCTCCGATTCCAAGTGGGAGGGGGAGGGGGGGGGGGGTGTCGGAGGGGGGTCGGGGGGGGGGAGTCGGAGGGGTATATTTGATTTGAATTTATTATATTTGATTTGAATTTATTATATTTGATTTGAATTTGGCATATTTGATTTGAATTTAATATATTTGATTTGAATTTATTATATTTGATTTGAATTTAATATATTTGATTTGAATTTATTATATTTGATTTGAATTTATTTTATTTAATTTGAATTTATTATATTTGATTTGAATATCCGATCATTGCCACCCCAACTTTTGGAAGCACAAGGCAAGAAGTTAAGCAAAGGTGAACAAAAGTGAGAGCAAAAAAAACTTTCCTAAAAAAAAAAAAAAGTGATAAAAAAAAACACTGGTAATAAAAAAAAAATAAATGACCTTAAGTCTTGCTTCATATCAACTGAAACACACCTTTGTCCCAGCTACAATAGTGCCATTGAGAGGATGGGCAGAACAAGCTGTGACACTTCCTAATCATGGAATGAATGTTTTTCATGTCAATAGGTTTATGGTGTTCTCTACTCCCTAACTGTAGAAAAAAATCCTGTAAATCATCTACGAAACTAACTACAAAGCAATACTTTGGAATGAAAAAATATACACTACTCACTTAAAATCTACACGACAAGCTGAACTTTTGTGTGGGTAGAAGTCTAGCAAATGAATCCCATTGCTGGAGGAAGAACCTACTGCATAGATCTGTAGCGTATGATGTTGATAGTTAGGAGAGAAGACATCTACAACCGGCTCACTACAATAATTGTTTTACATTATCGTATTCTATTAGTGGGTGTGGTGGAGTGGTAAAAGGAAGGAGCATAGCTGTGCTGCAAAGAAACATGTGAACGAAAGTATATCAGTTACAATTGTTGTGGCACTATATCATCACTTTCGTGGGCAATGATCCATTGAGACTTACAAACACGCTATAGTCATCACCTCATAATGATCATATGTGATCAAACCTAACAGTGCACTAGTTTAGCTCACCCCGCCACAAAGGTTCACCTCTTTCCAAGTTTCAACTACATTTGGAAGTTCAGACATTGTGACCATATAAAATAGCTTCCTGGCCCAAGTGTGGTCCAGCGCCTATCTTTATATCCCTAAGGTAGGCTTTGAGAGAAGTAGATATCTCCATCGTGTTCTTCTGTCTAAGCTTCTCTATGCATATAATGGCATTCTCCAGAATGAATCCACATTCTAGATCCAATTTATAACAGGGATTAGGATTCATCAGCTAGTAAGCAGAATTAAACTAAGGACAGGGAAGCAAGATAATCCTACGGAATATGTTGGTATCCATGCAGGCTTTCTGATATGTGTATAACCAGTTGAACAATTTTTGTCGTCCCTGCTTTGAGCACAGTCATCAGATAAATGTAAGTTGGTCAGTCCAAAAGAAGGTTAGAAAAGTGAAAGGTGCAGACTGAAGGTGCAGACATGTGGGTACAGCCAAGCTGGTGGAGGGCAGTGGACATGTGTCACTTGTCAACTATGAGTAATCAGTACTCTAGACCTGAAAATGGTGCAGACTGAAGGTGAAGAAAAGATTGAAACAAAAAGAAAACGTACATGAATGATATGATTTTGAGTTTTACAGCATGCAAAAACAAAACAAGAATGTCATGTATTACAGGTTCACAACAAGCTTGAATGGTTAAATGCTCTTGTAACTGATATACCACTGGCTCTTCATGACAACATCTAATGAAATTTGTGTGCGCCATTCTATTGGGCTTCTCTGCTGGGCTCCAAATTCTCATTAATGATTTCCACCTTGTTCTACAAGCTTCTTAAAATTTGAAAATGTGTAACATCCTCACTAGAATACTTCGTCAAAGGGAGTTTATTTAGTTCTCCCCAACTTTTCATTAATATTTACCATGTTGCTCTACTGACTTCTTACAAAATTGGAAACTATGTGACATTCTTACAAAAGAAGAACCCCATGTCATTACTGTATTTAGTTGTCTTCAATCTTAAGTCCTAGGAAGACATTGGCTGAATCTGTATGGAACATTTCAACAAATATATCTAGGTCTGTGGCTGTGTTATCTCTCTTCTCATTTTCTGTCTTCCATCTTTTTTCTCCCCACTTTGTGTATTCTCCGTTTTTTTTTTCTTCTTTTACACCTCTAAACCCATCTCTTTAACAAGAACCCGATCTTAACTCTAATTTATAAAGCATACCATATAGGACTTTCAATTCTGACTGTTGGGTTGACACGCATTTGGACGTATTAGGTGCCATCATGTGTCTAAGAATGTTAGCTAGCCACTAAGAACTCATCATATTAGGTGCATGTTTTCCTCCTTTCAATCTGTTGTAAGGAGCACAGGGAAAAGCTGCTTGGACAAGTAAATGTCCCAAGAACTTGGTGCCTCCTGCAGTTATAATGATAATCATGCAACAAGACGGTGAACCATTCTCCTCACTATTGTTAAATTAATCGAAAACAAATTTTGCTAGTTAATGTTTCTTGTGTACCTTCGTGACGAGTAGCAGGAAACACCAAAAATTGTCTCTAAAAGGTGTTAAAATTGTAAGAAGATTAACAAATCCAACTAAAACTACCTTCAATGAAGTTATTGTCTCCAGCATGCGTCAGAGCTTCGTAGCTATCATTGGGAGATTATATACCTACTCCAAGACCATGATAATGAACATGTGAATCAGCAAGGATCTTAGCACAGGTAGTGTCTAGGCATGGTTAAGTAAACTTTGGATGATGAAAATAATTTTTTCAGTGACATAGAAATAGAATTCCAATATATATGGCCAATGAATCATCTCATTAAAACCAATGTAATGAAGCAGTAGAGAGGATTCACCCAGAATTCACGAGTCTTGTTTGGTTCACGACAAAAATAAAAAAGTTAAGAACCTAAGGAGTCTGAGGAAATTGACGTTGGAACACTTTTACCACATTCATTACTTTTCTTTTGACAAGCGTTCCAAACACTTGCTTTCATGATTTAGCACATCCTATTCTTTCAATGATATTCTCATCGTTGTTCAAAATATAAAAAAGTAGTTATTTGGAAACGTTTGTTGTTTAATTATTTTCTCAAAACTAAATCCAATGAAGTGCAAAATTCCATAGTCTTTTATCATAATGAGATTCTCAGAGATGAGATTTCATTGAAAATGCTCCATAAAGGAGAACATTATCAAAAGAGAAGGGAAGTAGATGCAAGAATAACCGAAATAAAGTCCACAAAAAGAATAAAATAAGTATTGCAAACAACCACCTTCCTAGCCAAAGGGTCTGGAAGCTCCACTTTTATGATTCTTTTGAGTGCAATACCAACGAATAGATATGCAATGCAATGAGTCAATTTTCATACAAAAAAAAAAAAAATCATGGAACTTCTCTTTGGAGCCACTTTCATTTGCAACACACAACTAAGTACATCTAGGGATCTCCATAAGTATGAAAGACACATAATTAACTGAATTAAATCTTAGACACTGGAGAATGTCTCTCAAGTATGCCATTCTTAAAAACCACACAAAAAAAAAAGGAGCAGAAGAAACAAGTTTTGAATCTCTACATTGACTAACATGAAATGACATGAAACTTTACAGGTACTGGTTCATGCAATTACATACCCTTTAGACATTTTTTTTTTTTATACTAACTTTTAGTTTTGTCGTTTTGATTGTCAATCATTTTGCACATGCTAAACTAAAAAAAAAAATATCACCGGACTCTGGCAGGATTAAACAGACAAACATAGTACAAGCACAAAAATATGGATGACGAACACTTGTTGGTCAAAGTACCTCTTTGTCACATTGGACGCCAACGGATGTTCTTCCTCCACGAAGATCCCATGCACATATAATACCATGTTTATTGGCCCCAAAAATAATCTATTGAATAATCAATAAAAGAATTTATATGGATCTTTATACAAAAGAAAGGCAAAAAAATTAGAAGAGCTACCCAAATCTAGTTATCCAGGACTTGGAATATAAATTTGTTTTTCTATTGTCCTAGGCATGTAAGCGGACGTTGATCCAGAATTCAGAAGACATGAACAAAAGAAATATGATATAACATGTATCTTGAAAGCTACAGAAAGAGAAGCCGCAAATTTTAATACAACTAACCCAATTTTCCATGTTTAGTTGAATGCTATTGAGTGAACTGTGTGAATTTGAGGTGCGCTGAACATACGGATAGCGGCTAAGCCGCCTGTCCCATGCATAAATAACTCCGTTGAGACTGGATGCAAACAATCTGTAAAATGGTACAGGTATCCCTTAGTTCTAGTAAAAGAACATGAAAACGTTAAGTATGCCAGATAGAATTAACACCTCAAATGAAGGACTACTTGTATTTTTATGTTTTTGAACCACTTAAAGCCACTAATGAATAGCTAATGTTACTTTAGAAGTAAATTTAGAGGAAAATTTGTTTTAATTTCAATATCCTAAATATATCATGTTAGACAACGGAGGTTGTAAAAGGACAGAAAAAGTTGGATGCAAAGCGTAGGTCTAGTTTCAGCAGTAAGCCAAAAGGTCCATTTGCTTTTCTTAGTCAAAAAGTAATAAAAACTATTTTTCCTCAAGTTTATATTCCAAAGAAGAATAAGTTGGCATCCTTGCATTGTCATTAGAGGTAAAAGCAACATCATACATGTCGTTGCAGACTTCCCACCCATGTGCAGTGCTAAGCTTCATTTTTAACACATGTATGACAAAATGTTGACTAATGAGTAGGATTAGCAGTTGTGGTAATGAGTGCTTCATATAATTAGGTCATAGAAAAATTTGAGAACAATTTTATCAATACAATAGCCAGAAATTAAATTTCATAAAGACCTAATTCCCATCGACAGAACATATTCTAGACATCAGTGACCATATTGGAATTGATATGTAAATAAGAGTAACTATAACTGCATAAACGTACTTACGCAAGTTGGGAGATCGACTAGAATTGGAGAGGTGTTCAAAGTATGACATCAATCACAGGATTTATCATATACACTATAAGCATAGGGCCTTACGCAAAGAAACATAAAACCATTAATTCTACTTATAGCTGCAAGACGATAGACCTAGTTTACATGATCCATCCCAGTTAAAAGAAGATGAGACATCAAAAGTTTTATCACTCTCGTCACCAGAATATTGATCATAAGTTGTTAAGTGATCAAACAAATCAACTTCAAGCCTTTCAAGAGCCCAACTCTCAATACCAATGGTTGTGTTTGATTCAATTGATCTCCTCCAATCTTCTTCAATTTCAGGTATTGAACGCGTTAACGCTGCTGCCGAGAGATGGTTTACTCACCATAGCCAGCTTTTCAGCATCAAGGACACCTAATCAAATGCAACAAAAATGAAATCTCTTTTTCAAAATTATTAGTATGATTGGCCTGTATTCCAAACCTCCCTGCTTCATATCTATACATGCTCTGTTAACCAATTTTTCAAAAAACTAAACTTAAAATATACAAAATTAATTAAATTTTTTCAGAACAAAAGTAGGCTCCATCCTACTCTATAGTTGCGTGCCCCTGCACTCCCCAGCAGGCAAACACCTTACTGTGCACACAACCTAATTGGCAGTGCTAGCTGCTATATGTCATCTCAATGAAACCCGAAGCTGGCACAAATCGCAGATGGAAAACCTTGTAATTGGAACCTTGGATCATCAAGTGTTGAAAACATATTCCTTTGCCTACCAGAGGCAAGTATATGGATAACCAGATTTTAAGGAAGATAAAGAGTATTTAAATATTTCTGTGTCTCCACCTTCTCATTTAGCACACATACAAGAGAAAAATTATCTGATATTTTAATTTTTCCCTAACAAAAAAACAAACAAAGAAATCCACAAACCAATCGGACATGCAAACTTGGGGACCTAAAATAAGCATTTAAGACACAAGAAGCACAACGAATCACAAAAGCAGCTATGATGTGCCTACTGCCAAAATAAATACAGTCGACACACTACATCGAATCAAAGCCCTAGAGATAAATTCCTCAAGCATAAACCTTTGAATATAACAGGATGCATAGCGACACAAATTCATTAACTCAACATCAAAGTTCGTAATGCCTAAAGATTGGAACAGGAAAGAGGAATCGGAGACGCAATCGATCAGACAATAATCAATAGAAGAAACATCAATAAGAGAAAGTGTCCGATCAATGTCGACATTCAGCTTATCGTCATCGCATCATGCATAATCAAAATTTCAATCACAAGTTGAAATTAAACAGAAGCAGCAAAAGTGGCAAACAGACAAGGGCAATGGTTTGCAATGAAAAATATAATAATAGAAAGATGGGGGTGGAGAAAGATGAGTGAGGAGGAAGAGGGTAAGAGGAGGAAGAGGGTGGGAGGAGGAGGAGGGTGGGAGGAGGAGGAGGAGGGTGGGAGGAGGAGGAGGGAGGAGGAGGGTGGGAGGAGGAGGAGGGAGGGGAGGAGGAGGAGGGTGGGAGGAGGAGGGAGGAGGGTGGGGAGGGGAGAGGGGGGTGGGGGAGAAAGAAAAAGGGAGGGAAACTCCCAAAATCAACACCAACCTCAACACCATCTACAAAACCTGTAATGAACTAGTGGTTGAAGTTTCGCAATAGTTCCAGGTAAGAGAGTGTAAAAGCTAGATCCAAAATATATAAAAGAAGGAAAAGTAAATGTCATTAGCATGTTACACTCCCAAAAGGAACACAAACCTCAAGCCATCTGAAAAGCTGTAACCTTCCGGTGGATCTTGTTTAGCCATAGTTCTAGGAGAAAGTCTGAAAGATAGGTCCAACATCCTTAAAGGAAGGAAAAATAAATGTCATAAGCATGGTATTGAGGTCATAGACTGGATACACAAGAACATACCCTCTTCGATGTAAAATTAGAAACACATAATACAAAGCAGAAAAGACAATAGAGGGGTCTTGTATGATCAACAGTCTGTCACAACTGTAACTACTATTTTCCAACCAGTTCTCATTGGAGAAGCCCATAGAGGGGTCATATATGATGAAGAGTCTTGTATGTGGTTAGATATCTAACTTGAACTTGCTACAGAAAGTAAAGGCTCCAACAGGGGTGGCAATTAAATTTTATAATTTGCGAAAGGTTAAAAAAAAAAACAAATTGAAATAATGATAGTATTGGTGTGTAATAAACAGTGCCACTCACTTGTAGGAATCTAACAAACTTACTTGCCACTCAATTTTCTAGATTTCATGCCCTCTTATTCACAACCTTCAAATGATGCTTCTCAACTACTGGACACATTTGTTCATAGAGCCGATGGGAATATCATCTCTGCCAGTTCATGATCAAGAAATTGAATATTCAGTTGCTATTATAATGTGGCTGCTTGGCATATGGTGTACGCAAGAAATAACTCTTCAAAGTACTTTTTACTACCTGCTTCCCTTCAGGAACTGTAGGTTCGCCCGATTTGAGACCTTTTTTCTGTACATACTCAAAATCAGCTTTTCTATCTGTAGTAAAGATGACCAAATGAAGCAATCAATTATACCGGTGTATATATATATATATATTTGTATCCTTGTGCACTTACCAATTTACAGCATCATCCGCACCTCAAGCATACCTACAATTTCTTAGTAACAAACAAGGATATCGCTTCCAAACCAGCCCATCCAAGTCACCCTCCTAGAAGTGCATCGAAAATAGTTTGTCAGAATGAAGAACTCCCATTTTGAGATAAATATGTAAATTGAGAAAATTGTGACCTCAATAAGTTTTGCAACATTCCGTTATTCCAATAAGCAATAACTTACAAATACTTTAGTATCAATGCATTCACCTTTGTGACTTGGCAAGACGTCAATTATGTTATCTGCTTATTCTAATCCACATGACCAAACAGCAACTACTAGATAGATCCTACACAACTTTTTGTTGGCAATTACCTGGAAAGACAACAATAACAACTTATCCTCCAAAATACCTCCACATATAAATTACTGTTTCTATCAGTTTTTCATCTTGCTGGTGCAGAAAATTTCTCCTTAGCTCCTAAATCTATTTCTAGCAAATAAATCTTATTCACGAATTGACAAATAATTATATACGCACCTTATATTTTTTTTTACCACCTGTTCGAGCATTATGAGATGCTCCTCCGCATATTGAACATGAATAACATTTGTTTGCTTTAACATTTTCTACCATGCTTTTCAACCTTGTAGCTTTTGAAGGATGACCTCTACTAATTACCTTGGGAGGAGCAGCCATGTTACCATCTCCAATAGGGGAATTCTTCTCCTCGCATTTTACCGTGTAATTTGGGTTGTCCCTTTTCATAGACAATAACTCTTCGTAACATTTATTTAACACACAACATGCTGCCTCATATCTTTCTTCATCCAATGCACCTTCTTCTACAACCCAAAGAGCTTTACTGCAAAGGTCATCATATCTGAGATTGAGTAGAGGTTTACAATCCTCGTTCAGCCCATTCTGATGATTTAGGGATACTCTTTCAACATGGTCCCTTGTCCTCCTTCCCAAGATGTAACGGTTTGGGATATCGAATATGTTATTAGCCAAGTAACTCTTCAATGCAAGCCTACATAAAATACCCTCCGACTCGAACATCCTACGTGAACACAATACGGTCTCTTCCTCTTCATCAAACTTCACCAAATATTTTTTTGTATATTCACTTTCTCTCCAAACAGTAAAAATTTTAAATCTCCCATTCATTCCATTTTCCTTTGAACAGTAATGAATTGACAGTACCAACTCTGCTTGAAACAATTTGAACACTTCAGTAGTATATCGAGATCGAGTTTTTTTCTCCATTATATAACCAATCATCAAGATAGGACTTATGTCTAGTGTTCTGAAACCCACTTCACGCTCCTTGTGATATTGATGTTCTAATGTTTTACCATATGCCTCTAAAAACTCTGTCAACGTGGCCCTCTTACTAACATGTCTTAAAGAAACCATTCAAACTTTCACTTCTTTGGGTAGTAGACATATTAGTTGTAAATACTTCCCGAGTAAATGCTGGAACCCATTTATGATGAAGGGCATAGATTGAATCCATCCAAACATTACTATGCTTTTTGGAGATAATGTTCCACCTCCTCTCAAATTCTTCTGTTGTTTCACTAAATAGGTTGGCAACATTGAACTCTTTCTTAAAATCCTTGTCCTTTTGAATTATTGAGGTCATCTTCTGTTCTACCTTACTCACAATATGCCATCTACACAAATGATGTTTTGTCATAGGAAAAACCTGCAACCAAAATATTTGAATAAAAAAATTATAAAATCCATATTAAAATAAATAACATTTTATTAAAACCACTAACCTCACTGACAACATTTGAAATGGCAGCATCTTGATATGTGATAATGACTCCCGGTGGTACTTTATTCATCGCATTTAAGAATATATTGAATATCCATATATACGAATCAATAGTCTCATTGCACAATAAACCAGTACCAAAAATTATGCTTTGTCGATGATTATTACACCAAAAAAAATATCACGAATGACATGTCATACCGATTTGTCTTGCAAGTAGAATCTATACTAACCACATCTCGAAATGGTTATATGCTATTCACGATTTTGCATCAACCCAAAAAAACCTATTCAATTTTCCTTCATCATCAACATCGACCATATAAAAGAAACCCGGATTCTTTTGTTTCATATCATCGCAAAATTGAAGAGCTGCTCGAGCATCACCACTTTGAAGAGATTTTTTTCTTTTGTTACTGACAAAGTTTTGTATATCTCTTTGGCTAAAAGGCACATTCCTTTCTCCGCCTACATCTTCTGCAAAGACTTTATGTATTTTTGAAGGTCCAATTCCAACTCCATAATTCTTTTGGATAAGTCTTTTATGGATCGTGTTTAGCCTCTTGTGCGACCTAACAAATTGAATAGTTGCTGATGAATGCAACTCATGGTTATGCACACATACAAACTCAGTGACTTCCCATAACTCTTCACTACTACTCTCTCTCTCTGATTCACAACAATGTGTGCACCACACCCACACCGAAGTTACTGACTTTGCTTTGTTGTTGGCACCTCCTTCAAAGCGTTTTGAACTCTAAATCCTTATTTTGAACAACAATACCTTTTACAATGACTGACTTATCTTTTTTTAGACAACCTCGATGAGCTCTTTCTCACCCCAAAACCTTTGAACTTGGCATATTCATTGTAGAATTGAAAAACATCGCCCAAAGTTTTGAAAGTCATGCCAATGCAAGGAATTTTAGCTGCATATGTTTCAACTTCACTTGGCCTAAGACTTGTATCCATAATCGTATATAGTTGTTGTAAATCCTCACAATATTCCCCATCACCAACTACCATTGAATTCTTATGGCTGGTCATATCCTTTACTTTAGAGTTAACCCTTCCTGCTGAAGTAAAATTGAAGATAATTTATATGCTTGGGAAGTGCAATTGAAGATAACTATGCTCAACATTAGAATTGAGAAAGCAGATGATATGTCACTTGCATAGTGGAAACAATAATAAATACTAATAGTTACTCTGAGCACTTACAAAAAACATCTAAAAAAACAATCACTAAGTAATAGATCAAAACATAAAACAAAAAAATACAAACAATAACATGCCTCATTCAAATGTAATGACTATCTTGAACAAGTGAACATATAAGCTGAGGAATGAAAGCGAGATAAAATGGGTTGAGGTTTCGGTCCGTGTTCGCACTAATACTATATGTGCGAACACTGCTGCACGGTAGCCTACATATATCGAGAAATCTTACATGCGGGTCCCTCAGACGCCCACTTTTTTAATGGTGCACGTTGGCAAATGTAAACAAACCAAGGGTATAAAATTTATTTCCAATAACACCCTTCATTCTAAGGAAGAAGTTATTTAATTACATTTATATCCCCAATGTTCCAAATATAATAGTTTTTAATTCTCAATTTTCTAATCCAAATAAAAATTAAACAAACTTTTTAAAAAGATATAAAATTCAGGTTGGATTCGAAGTTCCAAATTTAAAACCCGTTCAAGTTTTTCACGGATTCAGGTTTCAGGTTTGTAAGTTGGGTGGGGTTCTGGTTTCTATGTCGGGTTGGATTCCAGGTTTTCAAAAACCCTACATATTCTATCATGTCACCTTTTTCGTGGTTCAAGTCTATGTTTCTACTGTGTATGTGTGTGTAGTTAACATCTGAGAGAGAAAACAAGTATCTCATAATTGATCAGTTATTTCCCTTGCATTTTGCCTAAATAAATTAGCATCTTAGGCAGCAAACTAACAAAAACAGAGCTGAATGTTAAATGGTCACAATCCTGGAAAACTTTTTGTTTCTCTGAACCTAAGGCTTATCTTGGTTGCTCCTTCCTGTTTTGTTTAGTATTGTGTACTTGTCATACTCTTTTATGGCTGTGATGGTTTCTACCAGATTTGTTCTTGTTTGTTGTTTCATTTTTTTTTCTTCAACAACATTTGAATGTGTTCTTCAGAAAGAAAATTGCGTGTTTGGTGCTTTACAACCATTACAGGTGTATATGTAGAGCTGAAAAAAAGATTTCAGACATCTAACATCCAGTATCCAACCTCTTATGAATATCCACCCGATTATAAATATATCCCCAAAATTCAAAGATCGGGGTCTGAATCAATCAAGCATAGAGCCAGACCTTGGAAATTCGCTGCTTACACCATAGCTAAGACAGGTTTGTCACAAACAAATCTTTTAACACTTCTCAGAAAGAGGACAGATTACATATCTCCCTTTCCCATCCCCACTTACCAAATAATTGTTTGTGCAGCTATAACTGATGCACACACGGCACGTGGTGGTGTCCGGACGCAGAGACATTCTATTCCTCCTTTCATGATACTCAAAAAAAGGAGAAGGTTCTCCAAGGAGGAATGGGAAGCATTCACGAGAGAGTCAACAAAAAAGAGCCTTACAGGGGTCTAGTTGCCTCTCCAGACTTCAGTAATTGGGCTAATAACAAATGCTGACATCATAACATTGACTCATGAAGATGTCGAGGTACAAACGAAGGTGCCCCAAAGAAGGTGGTTTGGTTGGTTAAGTTGAATTTCCTAGTTTTGGGTCAAATTCATTCGACACGAGAGGGTTCAGTAACATTCTCAAAACAAATTTTGGTGTTCTAATAAAACTCCCCCCCATCTAATTTTCGTCAAATCTTACGCTCGGGAAGCCCACACACGTAAGATTTCTCGCTCTTATCTATTTTCTATTTCTTCTGTCTCAAATTCTAAGATTGATCCTGCCATTGGAGATACTGGGGTTTCATTTTTCTACTTATAAAAAGTGGTCTCAAGACTTTTCGCCCCTGCTGTGAGAGGTCAATTCTTTTAGTTGAGGCTTCCAAGTGAGTTCGCAGAGGTGATTACTTTTTTTTGTTGTTGTTTCCTGATCAATACATCTCTACTTATAGTTACATCTGATTCCATAATCATCCCAGGTTGTCTCTAGCCAGGTTCCACTTCTCTCATCTATGGATGAAAAAAAAACTGCATGGTTTCTTGATTTTCTCATCCGACAACCCCTTGATGATTGGGTTGTTCATCGTCTTGTTTCCATTCAGCCAGTGGCTGATGGAAACATTTCGCCTGAAAAATATCGCTTGCTTATTCTCTGGGGAATACACAGTGACATTTTAAAGGACTCAATCTCGGAGAAAATGTTAGAGTCATTGGAAGCATATGAAAGATTAGTCCACCAAAAGGGGGGAAGGGCTTTACATTCTTTGAAGATGGCATATCATGCTGTAGCTCTACAATGTTGTGTGAGGTTTCTGAGAGAAGAATATGGAAGTTTTAAAGAATTTGCTTGTGCTGTTGATGGCATATGGAAAGGTAGGGTTTCTGCATTGGAAATGTTGGATCGTTGTAATTTTATTACAGATCAGTTAAGAAAATCAAAGAAGGAAATGGTAGCAGCTCTTAGGAACTATGGGGTTCGCAATCGTTTTTTGGGAAATGATGCAAGGAAGGGGGCTATGGATTCTATTAAAGATTTCTGGGAAGAATCAATGAAAGAGATGGGGCCACCATCCTAGAATCCCTGGCGGCAACGGGCGGGCGGGCGGCGGGCGGCGGGCGGGCGGCGGCGGGCGACGGCGGCGGCAATCAACCATCAAGCGGCAGCCATCAAGCGGCAGCCATCAAGCGCAACCGACGAAGGGCAAACTACGAAGCGGTAACCAGCAAGTGGCAACCGGGAATCCTAGGTTGATGAACGGAGAGAAGAACGACGAGAGTCGGGAGGGCAAAAAATGAAAGAAAAAAAACTAAAGGTGAAAGGGTATTTTTGGTATCGAATGTTATATACTTAATCGACGTTTGTTATCCGTGGTTTGCATCGTTAAAAAAATGTGTGAAACGCCGCCCGACGGTAGCCCGGTCCTATCCATCTCTCATCCTTTTGAATTATGTTATGCGGATCAACGGTAACTTGTTAGGAAGGCTACTTTCAGTTTCTAAAAATGAATATGTTTTCAAGTAGAAGCCGTAAATTGGTAGTGCATAGGGGACCAAAAGAATATTTGCGAGTTCAAAAGGACCAGAAATTTCTTCATCAGTCTGTGTTTTTCAGATCTAAACTCAAATAAAGATATCATTGGGTAATTAAAATCTAATTAATTTGTTTTTGGTGAACACATACTTGATTTTTTTTGGTTTAATCAAATGTTGTGTTGGATGAAAATGTGAAAGAAGGAAATCTTATTATTGGGTTGTTTACTGAGCTTTTTTTCATTTGGGTCTGTTTGTGGGAGTCAAATACCTCTTCAGCTTCACTTAGTAAATGCTAAATAAATAGCTTTGCAATTTCTTAACTTTGGCTGACAAAATCTTGCCAATTTGGGCTCCTAGAAACAATTCAATATAGCAACCTCAAGAGCACGAAAATAAATACTGAACGATATGTTTCCAATCCTCTGTATGTTGAGAAGGGAGACTTTGGTTTGAATAAAATGCCTTTGGAGAAGATCCAGCTCTTGTAAACGGGTACATGTATGTGGATCGTGAAATGCACGTTTGATGTATAATATACAAAATTAAAGAAAGGGTAATTTGGTAATTTTGTTGTGAGTATATGGGTGTGACTTCTAGAACTCCTTTGATTCGATCACCGAATAGACACAAAACAGTCGAAGTACGTCTTTTCACGAACGAATGGAATGGATTTGAATTTTACCTAAGCTTGATAAAAAATTTGATATTCCAAAATAGCGGCAGAAGTGCTTTTTGGTATCTCACAGATTTGGAGTGGCAATTTGGAATTTCTGACGTGCGTTCTCCCCTCTGTCTATGTGCGTCTTTCCCCAGCTTAGTGCTTTATAGCCTTGTCGATTTTTTACTGTGTGGACTAGATCTGTCGAAGTAGTTGTAACCCATTTCGACCGTTTCTTCGGGTCTCTGTCGGCGTCGTCACTATCTTTGGCATCATCGGGCGTGGTTGGTTGAGTGGCCAGGGGGGGGAAGCGGTCGGCCGAGGGAAGGCGCGCCGCTTCACTTTTTGCTTCGACGGCGAAGTGACGACGAGCCTTGGAGCCTTGCCCTTACGAGGCTCCGGCTCATTGGTCCGGAATGCTGGACTTTAGGGATCCGGTTAGGGTAGGGTACCGGGATAGAGTTTCGGTCCGGAATGCCAGACCTTAGGGATCCGGTTAGGGTACCGGGTTGGGGTTGGGGTTTCGGTCCTGAATGTTGGACCTTAGGGATCCGGTTAGAGGACCCAGATTTGTCGATGTCGCATGTCAGACGCCGGGGGTCCTGTTAGAAGATACGGCTTTGTCGGCTCCGCGTGTCGGGCCTTAGGGATCCGATTACAAGTCCGACATCTTCTTCTTCCCCAATTTCAAACCCTAGACTTATGTTTTGTCGGTGATTGATTTTCTGACCTCATCGCGTCACAGGAGCGCTGGATTTGGTCGCACTTCTTGTCGACTTGGTTATGCTGGCGTGCCGTCGGTGGGAGAGCAACAAATTTGCCGATTCTTCGCCCCTTTATCTCTTTTTTTTTTTTTTTTCATTGACCCTTCACCCTCCCTGTGTTTTTCTTCTACTTTGTCGTTACCTTCTGAAGGCGAAGCTCAGGCTTCCGCGGCTGCTGATGGCGGAGTGAGGCGCTTTCGCGGCTGCTTGTGGTGGAGTGAGGCGGCGGCGCTTCCATGTGTTGATTCCCTTTTCGAAGGAAGGGGTAGATGGGTCGGGTTGCGACCCTTTACCATTGGGTCACTCAGGGGCGGGTCGACCCAATTTTCCTTTTTTTTTTTTTGTTAAATTAAAAAGTTAAGGTAACTTAAATTAAAATTACTTCATCGAAGGACTTTAATGGGCGAATTAGGCTG
This sequence comes from Aristolochia fimbriata, assembly GCA_019845555.1. Taxonomy (NCBI): domain Eukaryota; kingdom Viridiplantae; phylum Streptophyta; class Magnoliopsida; order Piperales; family Aristolochiaceae; genus Aristolochia; species Aristolochia fimbriata. The sequence goes on from CM034079.1 coordinate 17,961,808, forward strand.
CTAGATACCAAATTGGGCCTCAATCAGTCAAATTGGGCCTTAATAGGCAGAATTCCTTTTATCCAGATAGAATCTAAATTGGGCCTTAATTTGACATGACATCTCAAATTGGGCCTTAATTAGGCATGGCTTCTCCAAATTGGCATGACTTTTCTGAATAGGGCCTTTGATTAGGCATTTCTTCTCTAAATTGGGCCTTTAATTAGGCATGATTTCTCGAATTGGCCTTAATTAGGCATGACTTCTCTGAATTGGGCCTTTAATGAGGCATGACTTCTTCGAATGTAAGCTTCACAACTTTTCCCGAATCAAGCTATTTGAACTGAGTTAATTTGCCACTTGAATCTAATTTGAATCAGATAGGCGACCTTAATAGGCTGGGCTTCGCTGAACCAGATTCGCATTGACTTCATCAAACCGTCTTAATCGAATTTCAACAAAGTCCCAATTCCATTTTAACCATGTAATCGAATTTCAACCAAGTCCCAATTCCATTTTAACCATGTAATCGAATTTCAACCAAGTACCAATTCCATTTTAGCCATGTAATCGAATTTCAACCAAGTTCCAATTCCATTTTAACCATGTAATCGAATTTCAACCAAGTCCCAATTCCATTTCAACCAAGTAATGGACAAGCGGTCTTAACAGGCTGGATTTCGTCGAATCAGGCCTTAATCGGCATGAGCCTCTTCAAACCCTACTTCAATTCTTTTTGAACAAATTAACTCCCCTTTTCTGGACGAACGGGCCTCTTCAAACCCATCTTCTCAATCAAAGAATTTTGATTTTGATTTTGAATTATGAATTTTGAAATCGGTCTGACCTTTGAATTTTGAATTTGAATTTTGAAATCGATCTGACCTTTGAATTCTGGACTTTGCAGATGGCTGCCCCCTCTGCGACTTTGACTAGTGGGTTGTGCGCCTTTGATCATGTTGTGACGGTCGGAGGAGAACCACTCTTGACTTTGGTTCTCTATATAGAGGTGAGGCTTCTCGTATTACGTATTGTCCTAGTGGGGAGTCGTTCGCTTCCTCAGGGGTCTTTGAGTAGACCTTTGGCCATCGGAGAGCGCATTTTCTTTATTCCTTGCTCTAACTCTTCTTACGAGGATGTAGCGGATGGACCAGAGGCTTTCACACTTCATAGTGCTTTACACACCGTGAACCAGTCTCCTCTGCCACAGACCCTTGCAGATGATTTCATGGACGGAGGAGTTAGACGGAATTCCCATACCTGACATAACTTAGGATACGCCACTTCCTTTCGTTTTTGTGTGGACTATGCTTTTGGGTCGGTGCAGTCGTCTCTCTGTAATGCAGGCGTTTATTAAGGGCTTTGGGCATCTATTTTTCGTTATAGCTGTGATGCACCGGTGGTCCAAGCTTTTATCGACGATGGTGTCCAGAGACAAACACGTTAATTACATGTCAAGGCGAGCTCTCCATCACTTATACTGGATATGGATCGAATTTTTGGCTTCCCTATCTCTGGGCAGTTTTACGATGAAGTGTCTGATGGTAGCAGATTTTAAGGATGTGCGTAGCTTGGCGTTACCCTATAGCTGCCAATTTTTGTTCTTGGCATATCATCGTCTCTGTCAAAGCTCGAAGTCCACCACTGCTCCTTTGTCTACGACCTCCTGGGTTTCGTTTTGGTTCCGAACTGATGACAACGCCATTCCTATCCATGATTCTTGGACTGCTTGGTAGGATGCTTATGGCAAGGGCGCGACCACTTCGCTAGTGGACAGCCATAGAGCAGGATGTTTTTAGCCTACTTCGAGTTATGCCGGGTAAGGAAGATGAGGTCCATTTGGCGGCACTCCTCTCTTTGTGGTTATCCCGGTTTGTATTCCGTGTGCGTGGTGGCGATGATCTACAACCCATGGTCTTTAAGGTGGTGAGTTATATGGCCACTGGGTACGATTCGCCTTAGCCGGTCCCGCTTTGGCTTATCTATATCGTGGCTTGGGTAAAGCCTCTCTGCGGGACATCGACGATCATTCAATGGCCATACTTGTATTCTTGGCTAGTATTCTTGGCTGGTCATTTATTTTCACACCCATGGAGAGGATCTTGAAGGGGTCCGTCGTCCCTGGCATGATATCTTTTGGGAATCCTTCCCTTTGACGGACTTTTGATGAGGAGCAAGCTCGTGACTTATTCCGACGCCTCCCTGTGTCGGTTTAGAATCGTTACATCCTTGGTGCGAGAACTAGTTACGTCTTGGTCAATGAGCTTTTGGCACCAACTTCTAGGCCAGCTTACGAGAGTCTCCACAGTGTTTGCTGCTGTTATTTGACGGTTTGTTGCTTTAATCATTTCTTCATTGCCGGGATTCGGCTGGGGACTTGGAGGCTAAGGCCAATCAGCGAGAGACATCCTCTTTGTCTGAGTTGTTGACTCTGTGGGAGGCTAGTTTTATCCGCCCTTGTGGTCGACTCGATTTGCCTTTGCAAGGGGAACCTACTCGGGATCCTGGGACCACATTTTCTTTTTAGTCTTGGTGGAAAGAACATATGCTCCCACAATTTGACGTACGTTTTATTTTTATTTTTTGTTATTCTCATTGTCGTATGTCATTCTAGCGAGGTCGGACGGAGTCAACTGCTTCTGTTGCTACAGTGAGCAGTGGAGAAAAGGGTTATGACAGTGATCGTTCCCATCCGTGTAGACGGCGGCTGAAAGGCAAGCAGCAAGTTGGAGCACCCTCAGTAATCAGCATCGTAACTTGTGTCTCATTTCTTTTGTTTTTGTCTTGTGGTTCCTAATGTTTCCATAAATCTCTGGCGAATAAGAAGAAGGCACCATTAGCTGCTTTGAATGGCCCGTCAGCCAAAAAGCCTTGCATAGAAACTCAGCCTGCTTCTCTCCCTTCGCCACTGACTTCCTTTCCTCCTATTTTGGAGAAGGGGCCACCATAGATGGAGCCTCCCATCGAGATGGTTCAGATATTGTCTTCCCCAGAGGCCGACCTTCCTACTTCGAGTATGGGTACGATATAGACTCTCCTTTTGGGGGTATCTGAGGCATCTCAGGAGGTGAGTTTGGTGCCTCCTCCTAAAGCGGTGGTTACCCAAACTGCTTCAATTTTTGTTGCTTCCCCACAGGATATTGCGGTGGTGGAAACCCCTAAAGCGACTTCCATTGCTTCCATGACGCCCGTTCCTGAGGTTGCCCTAGCATTGACTCAGCTTGAGGCTTTGTCACTTGTTCAAGAAGTGACGCCACTTGTTCAGGAAGCGACTCCACATGTACCTCCAATGCCAACCTCTACAGTGACTCCCTTGCAGCAGTTACGATCTAATTTTGGGAGTATTGTGCTGCAAATTTGGAAAGACAAGGTAGCTCCTCTCATGCTTTCAACAGATGTTGCGCACGATTCTTCTTTGGCCACTCGTCACGGAGTTCGTCATCAGTAAGTTGCAGGAAGTGGGTCATGACGTAACTAGTTTACAAGGCTATACGCAGAGGCTCCAGGCCCTGACAGAGGCAGAGAGTATAGCTGAAGGGAAGACAAGCCAGATTTCAAGAGATTCGGCAGAAAATAGTGCTCGAGAAACCTTGGATGTGCTGACCTCCAAGCTGGATACAGCCGAGATCACTTTGGATGAGGCTTCTGAAGATCTCTCACAAGCTAAACTTGATAAAAAAGATGCCCATGAACGCTTGGAGCTAGCTAAATAGTAGGCTCAATTTGCTGATGCTAAGGTTGTGTACATTGAAACTCAAGTTGAGCAGATTTGAGAAAGTGTGAGAGTGACGAAGGGAGCAATCCTTGAAGCTACTCAAAAGGTGGAGGAGATCCTTGCCTTGCCTAATCTCAGCACGACTGAGGAAGCGATTCTTCTGTCATTGAGGGCTGCTTTTACAAAATCGTAGCAAGAATTGTCCAAGGACCTCTTATTTGATTTGTATATGATTTCTTTTCTTCATGTATTTCAACTTTATTGGATGTAATTTTAGGTGTGAACTTTTCCTCATCTTTGCTTGTAGCCATATGGTCTGCGCACGGCCAGAACGAGGTCACCATTTTGAAACGAATGGAACTTCACCTTTTTGTTGAAAGCCTGAGTGAGGCGAGCCTGGTAGCATTTGAGCCTTTGCTGTGCTTTCAGATGTTTTTCATCGAGAGATTCTAACTCCTGTCGACGAAGTCGAATATTCTCTTCTTCAGTAAGCCCTTCTTGAAGAGCTACTCTTAGGGATGGAATTTGGATTTCGAGCGGCAATACTCCTTCAACACCGCAAACTAACGAATAAGGTATTGATTCTGTCGCAGTCCAAAACGTAATCCTGTATGCCCATAGTGCCTCTCCAAGTCTATCTTGCCAGTCTTTCTTGTTCCCTGCTACCGTTTTCTTTAAGATTTTACACAACGTTTTATTGAAAGCTTCAGCCAGGCCATTTGCGGCAGGGTTGTATGCTGTGGATGTCCTTTATTGGATGCCAAATTTCTCGCTGAAGTTGGCCATGGTCATGTTACGAAATGGGGTACCGTTGTCGGTCATGATATATCTCGAAACACCATACCGATATAAGATTTGTGTTCGAATGAAGCCGACCACAATGACAACTTTGATTTCTTTGTGGGCTATTGCTTTTGCCCATTTAAAGAAATAATCCATAGCCGCTAGGTTGTATTGGTGGTTTGCAGATGACTTCGAAGTGATTGGACCGATAATGTCCATTTCCCATGCTTCAAATGGCCAGGAGGCCATTATAGGATGTACGGGCTTGGAGGCTAATGAATGTAATTAGCGTGTAGTTGACATGCCGTGCAATGGCGTGCTAATTTCATAGCATCTCTCAGCATTGTAGGCCAGTAGTAGCCTAATTGCTTGACTTGAAGGTGTAGTTTGGGACCTACTTGAAGAGCTCCGCAAATTCCCCCATGTGCTTCCACCAAAATGGCTCGTCCTTCTTCCTTAGAGACACACCTAAGTAAGATATCGTTGTAAGATCGTCGGTACAATGTGTTACTAAATAAGCAAAATTTGGGCACAACTCTTCGCACATAAGCCGGTCTTTTAATCCTTCGGGTAATTTCTTGTGCTCTAAGTAGTCGAGGAATTTCTGACGCCAATCTTCTTCCTCGATTGCTTAGACCGAAACTTGATTTATTTCTTTGTCCCCCGATACCTTTTCCAGGATAGGTACCACCCATCTTTTGCATACAGGGATCCGTTCTGGCCTTGTGTCTAACTGTGCTAGATTTGCGGTGATTCCTGCCAATGCGTCTGCTTGACTATTGAAGGCTCGGGGTACATGTCCCAGATTTACATTCAGAATCTTCTCCAGTAGCCTTTGAGCTTCTTCATGATAAGGAACGAGTTCATCCTTCCTGACTTCGAACGCCGATTAGCTATTTGATCACCAAGGTCGAGTCACCGAAGATTTCTAGTCGAGTAAGACCCATTTCGATGGCCATTCCCAACCCAAGGATTACAGCGTGGTCTTCAGCCTCGTTGTTTGTGCAACAGTGAGGTAAGATGAAGGAATATGGCATTAGGTCATCGTTTGGAGACATAAAGAGGATGTTAGCGCCTGCCCAATTCTTACGTCCGGCGCCATCGAAATACATCCTTCAAGGAGGTAGTACTTCGATGTAGAAGTTCTCTTCGTTAGGTAAATTTTCGGTTACCTCCCATTCTACCAGGATAGGGTGATCAGCTAGAAAATTTGTCAGCGCTTGTCCTTTTATAGCTTTTTGTGGGATGACATTGATTTCAAACTCAGATAGCAACAAAGCACATTTAGCCAACCGTCTAGAGAGCATAGGCGTGGACATGATGTATTTGAGGGGGTCTGCTCGAGAGATTGGATTTGTGGAGTGTGGAAGCAAGTAATGTCTCAACTTTTGAACAACAAAGATGAGGGCCAGATACGTCTTTTTATTCGGGGAGTAGTTGAGTTCCTCTCCGACCATCATACATGATAAGTGTTTTGTATCTTAGGTACCTGGTGGAAGAAGGAAATCTAAATTCTGAGAAAAACTGAAGCAAAAATGAGCAAAATGAACTAAAAGGGGTTGGTAGCGACCGCAATTTTTGGTGCCATCGCGCAGGGAAAATAGTCAAAAATTCAAATAAATGGAGGAAAATACCCAACGGCTAGGACGGCTTCAAAGAAGACAACTCGGGAAAGTGGAATGGCGCGATCGCGCCTTCATAGGGTGACACCGCGCCAAGGAACTGGCGCTACCTCACACTCAGACAGCATGGACGCGCCAAAGAGATTCCAAATACAGAAAGAGGAGTTGCCGTTCTGAGGAACAATGAAAAGTCTACGGAGTGGCGCGTACAACAAAATATGGCGCACCCGCGCCAAGAAGTCTCCTTACTCGGCACGATTTCGATGGCCGTTTCCTGACTTGGAAAGAACTCTGCTGCTGCGGTGGCAGCGACCCGCGCTGAGAACCTGGCACATTATCATCATCGACCGGCGCCGATGACTCAAGAACGTAAAGTCACAAAAAAATCTCGGGATCCGACAACCAATCCAGCCCAAACTTGGGAGAAGAAGTCCTAAATGCCTAAGGAAGGTATCCACAAAGATTCTAAGGAAATTTGCTCGAGTTCTAGGTGCAATGAATGATCAAGAAGTGAAGTTCCATACAAAGAGAAAAAGTGCTGCCAAGAGAGAAGAAAAATCCGAGTTTTAAGAAGACCATATCTGGAGTTCCATATTCCCAATTCAATCCAAATTTCGACTAAAGATTCCTGGGGAGATAGAGGATTATATTACGAAAATTCAGGTCAATCCAAGTCGGGGTTTTAGAGTTTTATACTTTCAAAGTGGTGGACATAGTGCAGAAATTGGCAGAAGAAGCAATCCAACTTCTAAACATCATATCTCGACTTTCCCAAGTCAGAAGGGACTCAAATTTTGTACACAAGGCAAGGACCATTGAAGGAAGTTTCTCATGTAATTTTATTCAATTCTGAGGTCGGGAAGGAATACTTCATACCCCTGGACAGAGATCAAATTACAAGGCCTGGGTAGCAGAACAAGTATAAATAAGGGTCCGAGGCAGAGTGCAAATCATCCAGTTTTGTAGTGTAAATCCTATATATGGGTAACCAGGTTTTCAAAATCTAAGTCAAGGTAAGGGTACTTGAGCTATAAAATCAGAACTTTGCGTGTTAGTAACTAGGAGGTATTGACACTTTCCCCAACATCTCATCTCCATAAGGTTTAGTCATCTACTCCATTAGTTTAGTTCTGTTTTTCTTTTCCAGTTCTCAAAAACCAAAAAGTCTTTTCCTCAATTAGTAGAAAAATCTTTGCTTAAACTGAGTTCTCATCAAGGTCTCTGTGGGATCGATATCTGGACTCTCGAGTCTATATTATTTGCTGACCTAGTGCACTTGCTAGACACCCAACAATACGACTTAGGTAGTACAATTCGCGTTCCTTCCCTTGATCATCATTTTTGGAGAAGGCCGCCCATAGACTTTTCTTGAGTCGCAATGTAACGGAGGAGTGATTTTCTAGGAACTGGAGCTGTCAATACCAGAGGCTTCATTAGATAATCCTTGATATTTTGAAATGCTCGTTGACAATATTCATCCCATTGAAGGGTGTGTCCTTCTTTATAAGGCGGCTGAAAGGTTGACATCTTCTCCTGCTAGATTTGAGATAAAACATCAAATGTAAGCCAGATGCCTCTGAAGGCTTTTTAATTCTAAAAGATTCTTCGGTTCAGGCATTTGTTGGATGGCGTCAATTTTGGTCTGATCGATTTCAATGCCCTCGTGGTTGGGACTATGAATCTAAGGAATTTTTTGGATGAAACTCCAAAGACGCACTTAAGAGGGTTCATCTTCACCTGGTGTCGTCGTTGGCGTTCAAAGATTGCACGTAGATCTTTTAGATGGCCGTCTCTTACTTTGGTTTTGACGACCAAATCGTTGACATAACACTCGTAGAAAGTCGTCGAATATCCTTTGCATTGCCTTTTGATATGGTGCCCCTGCATTCTTTAGACTAAACTCAGTTTGATAATTTTTGTTGTTCGGTTCCTAAATTGGAAGTTTTAATTTGTCTTGAGGAAAGTAGAAACTAGAAGATTTTTTTCCTTTTTTTCTTCTCACTCACTAGTAACCGTTAACTTATGCTTTGCTTTTTTATTTTGACTTGATGAATGCTAATAATACTCTAGATTCAGACTCTAGTATTAATTAGGATGTTTCAAACAAAGAATAAAATGTTAGTCTAAATACTTTATTTTTTTTTAATATATTTTCATTAGACTAAATTAAGTCTTGACGATAGTTCATATATATATTTTCATGAATCTACTCACATTCAAATAAAATTATTTATATATTTATTTACAAAATATATATATATAAATAGATTTTTTATTTATTTTGGGTGTAAAATTATTTATCTACCACATGAAGATGTTAAAAATGCGATGGATCGTGAAGTCATTGTACTGGAGCTGGGAGAGCGCCTAGCGGAAATTGGTCATCGTAATAGATAACTGTCTAAAAGACATTATCTTTTGGCATGAAAATTTAGTGAAAAAATCTAATTCTCAATCAATTCTGAATATAAAAGCACCAAATATGACTCCATTTCATGTTTTGTGCCTCAGGTACACAGTGGAAGAAGAAAACCTTGATTTGGAGCAAAAACGGAGGAAAAATGAGAAAAAGAAGCCAAAAAGAAGGATGGCGCATCCGCGCCATAATCGGCATCACCGCGCCATGAAAATAATGGAGAAAAATGCCCAACGACTCAACGAAAAATGAAAGCCAACGGTTGGGGAATGTGAAGTGGCGCGACTGTGCCTTCGGGGGGCGCTACCGTGCCAAGGAGCTGGCGCTACCTCACACAGAGAGCATGGACGCGCCAAAGAGCTGCTGAAGATGGAAAGAGAAGTTGCCGTTCTGGGGACCAATGAAAAGTCTAAGCAGTGGTGCTACCGCGCCACTACTACAAAAAAATATGGCGCTACCGGGCCAAGAAGTCTCCTAACTCAGCACGGGTTCGATGGCTGTTTCCCGACTTAGAAAGAACTCTGCTCCAGTGGCGCGACTGCACCAGATTCAGGCACAATATCGGCGCGACCGCGCGCGCCGATGACTCGGCAATGCTAAGCCACAAAAATCTCGGGATCCTGACAACCAATCAAGCCCAAACTTAGGAAAAGAAGTCCTAAGTGTCTAAGGAAGGTATCCACGAAGATTCTAAGGAAATTTACTTGAGTTCTAAGTGTTTTGAATGACCAAAAAGTGAAGTTCAATACAAAAAAAAAGGAAGCTGCTGCCAAGAAGAGAAGATAAATCCGAGTTTGAAGGAGATCATATCTGAGTTCCCGAGTCCCAATTGAACACAAATTTGGACTGGAGATTCCTAAGGAGATTGAGGATCATATCACGAAAATTCAGGTGAATTCAATTCGGTTTTTCAAGTTTTATATTTTCAAAGTGGTGGACCCGGTGCAGAGATTGGCAGCAGAAGTAATGTCACTTCTCAACAGTATATCTCGAGTTGCCTAACTCAGAATAAACTCAAAATTTTGTATAGAAAGAAAGGACCATGGAAAGAAGGTTCGTGAGTAATTTCATCCAATTATGAGGTCAGGAAGGCATACTTTATACCCCTGGACAGAGACCAAATTACAAGGCCTGGGTAGCAGAACAACTATAAGTAGAGGTCTGAGGAAGGGTGTAAAGCATTCAATTTTCAGTTCTATTTGCTACTTTGTAGTTTAGTTTAGAGAGAGGAGAAGGTCCAGAGGGAGTCTTACACGACCTCTGGATACTTTGAGGAAGAAAGGTGGAGATTTCAGCAAAGGAGCAAGTGTGACCAGGAGCAGTCCTCCATCGGGAGTATTTGTGCTTAGTTATTTCGTTTCTTTCATGGCTGTTATCAAAACCTTGAATTGTGTTTTTAATTCCAGGGTCGAGTAGTCGTTTGTAGTTGGGAGTCCATGACTCCCTGGGCAGGTAATGTGATTAATTTATTATGTTTTAGTTGGCTTCAATTTGGTGCATGAATGAGTATTCTTAAGTTGTTTAGTCTTGATTCATGCTTGTTGTCCTGTGATGTACTGGCTATAAGGTGAAGCTAGACTTAAGGTAAGATATGTTGATAGGATATACAATATCTTTTTTATTTCATGCACTACGTAGATCAACTGATCTTAGGGTTAATCCTCGACCTTAAAGTAATACCCTATTGGATTGGTTTGATCTACCTATGACACAAGACCTGATTCTCGACCATAGGTAGGGTCAATGAGCTTCATGTTTATGCTATCAAGTAGAGTCGATTATGCCGGCTAGTTCACTCTAGGAGATAGAAAAAGGTGATGCCGATGCGGATTGTAGCCATGGTTTTATAAGCTCGTCAGAAATTGATTTCCAAAACATAATTTCTATTCAATCTAAGAAGTGTCTAGGGAGGGAATTGGATTCCCAATGTCTTCTCTCCTCATTGAAATTCCTCAAAATATTTTTCTCAATAGTTTTCAAGTAAATGATTTGTTTAATTTTTTGTTTTTGATAAAGTGTTTTATCCTGGATACTCAAACTTTGGATTATAACTCAGAAAACAATTAACAACTGGCTTGGTCATTGTGGGATGATATTTGGACTTACATAAGGCTATATTACATTGATTAGTCCTCTTGCTAGTGATTAGCTAGGATCGCTTCAGTTTTTTTGGCTTTCTTTGGGGACCAAAGTTTTCTAATAGTAATTTCTTAGAGTTTAAAAATTTAGAGATTTGAGTTTTTGTTTTTTTTATTTTGCAGGAGGTTCATGACCAGATCTCGAGTGGAACCATCCCAAGAATTTGATCTTGAACCAGAAAGGACATTAGGGCAAAAGCTGAAGGAAAATCAGAACCAGAATTCTCCCAAGGATCAAGAAGACATGGAGAACGCAGAAGGTACTCATGAAGAACAAGCACCAAGCCCAAGGAGGACCATGGAGGATTATTTCACACAAAACCCAAACACACACAGGACAAGTATTATCACTCCCACTATTCAAGCTAATAATTTTGATATTAAACCTCAGATTATTTCTATGCTTCAAAATCATTATCAGTTTAGTGGGTTAGCTAATGAAGATCCTAATGAACGCCTTGAAAGATTTTTGGACTTGTGTGTGTGCTCTGTTAAGTACACTGGTGTGTCGGATGATGCAATCAGATTGAGGCTTTACAAGTTCACCTTGGCTGGACAAGCTAAGACATGGCTGAACACCCTACCAGCTGGTTCTATTGCCATTTGGGAAGATCTGCAGAAAAAAAATTTCTAGGTAAGTATTTTCCACCAGCAAAGACCATCAAATTAAGGAATGAAATTTCTCAATTCATACAGGAACCAGAAGAACATCTTTCAGAAGCATGGGACTACTCAAAAGATGCCCAAATCACAAGATAGAGCTCTGGAGCCAGATTGAGATTTTTTTACAATGGGCTGAACATCAACACAAGAAGCATGATAGATGCTGCATCTGGTGGATCGATCAAGTAAGAAGACTCCTGAAGAGGTTCATGAGCTAATAGAGGAGATGACAATCAACATGTATCAATATCCGCTGGAGCGATCAGGTAAGAAGGCTGCTGGAATTTACAAATTGGAATCCTCATCCACTGTGCAAGCACAATTAGAAGCACTTCAACAACATTTTGTAAATTGGCAGCAACAAGTAGCAAGTTTACAACAAATATCAAACCCTGTAGTAGCTTCGATCCATGGAATATGTGGAGGAGGACACGCCGATTATGAATGCCAAGGTAATGTATATGCTCTGAATTCCACACCTGAACAAGCTAATTTTGTTGGAAATTCTCGCGGGATGGACCCATACAGCAATACATACAACCCTGACTGGAGAAATCATCCAAATTTCTCGTGGAATAACACAAATCAAGCAAGGCAGCACCCTCCTAGATTCAAACCGTTACAAGCTGAAGCGCAAAAAAAAGATGAGCCAACAATCACTAGAGCAGAATGGGAGAAATATAGGAAAATGATGCGAGCAATGTGTGCAGAATTTCAATCAATGAAGCAATGAATCACACTTCCGACCACTGAAGTGAATCAACTTAATAGAGATGGATATGAAAGACCTAAAGGATCTCTACCTAGCAACTCGGAAGTGAATCCAAAAGAGCAAGTCAAAGTCATAACACTTAGAAGTGGAAAGACTCTCGAGGAGCTCCAACCAAAAGAACAACCAGCCATATAAGAAGAGCAAAATTAGAAAGTGGAAGAAGAGCAAGGGCAAGAACAAAAAAAGGTAAGTTCACCAGCTTCTCCAAGAAAGAAAAAAGGTAAGGATGCACTTCCAATTACTGATATTGATGTAAGAGATCTACCTTACCCAAGTAGAGCTAAAAAGGACATTCTAGAAAGTAGCATTTTTAGGTTTCTAGAAATTTTAAGAAATTGCCGATTAATATTCCACTTATTGAAGCATTGAGGCAAATGAAGAAGGAAGATGGAAGATGGAAGAGCAAGGTATGCGGTCTTACTTAATGAAAATTGAAGTGCGATCTTGAGGAACGAGCTGCCAGCAAAATTAAAAGATCTAGGGAGTTTTACAATACCTTGTGAAATTGGTTCATATAAATTTGCAAATTCATTATGCGATTTAGGGGTAAATGTTAACTTAATGCCATTGTCCCTTTGCAGGTATTTAAAACTTGGAGAACCTCAAGAGACCGGAATTACTCTTCAATTTGCGGATTGATCAACCAAGATACCAGAAGGAAAAATGGAGGATGTGTTGGTGAAAATTTAAGATTTTATATATCCCTGCGATTTTGTGGTTTTAAAAATGGAAGTAGACAAGAACCTGCCCATAATTCTTGGCAGACCATTCTTGGCTACCGCTGGTGCTATCATTGATGTCAAGCAAGGGAATCTAACCTTAAGGCTTAACAATGATAGAATAAGTTTTAATATAAAAGAAGTCATAAAACTACCAGCCATCCCTCATGATGATTTCTGTTTGAGCATTGATGTGATTGATTCGTGTATAGCAGAAATTGAAGAAGAAGAGAGGACTGAAGAAGCAAAAGAAGGAGGCCTAATCCATTCAAAGGAGAAGGAAGATGAAGATCCCATCAAGACAAGAGAAGTTGAAGAATTGGAGGCTGAAAGCAAGGAGGAGTTAGAGGAAGGAATAAAGGAACAAGGGGCTCAAGGAGCTTCCAAACTTGAACTCAAACCCCTCCCAAATAATTTGAAATATGTTTTTCTTGAAGAGAATGATAAACCAGTGATTATTTCTTCATGTTTGACAGGTTTGGAGGAGAAAATGCTATTGAGGTGCTGTCCAAACACAAGAAGGCAATAGGTTGGTCATTATCAAACATTGAAGGAATCAGCCCCACAATTTGCACATAATCGAATCTTGATGGAAGACAATTACAAGCCCAACATTCAACCACAAAGAAGGCTGAATCCTACATTGCAAGAGGTAGTAAAAAAGGAGGTGATCAAACTCTTGGATGCAGGTATTATCTATCCTATTTCTGATAGTGCATGGGTAAGTCCAGTTCAAGTTGTTCCCAAAAATGGGGGGTATCACTGTCATTCACAATGACAATAATGAACTGATCTCCACTTGGGACGGTCACGGGTTGGAGAGTATGCATAGACTATAGAAAATTGAATACAGCCACTAGGAAAGACCATTTTTCTTTACCATTCATAGATCAAATGCTTGAAAGGCTGGCTGGAAATAAATTCTATTGTTCCCTAGATGGTTATTCAGGATATTTCCAGATCCCTATAGCACCCGAGGACTAGGAAAAAACCACCTTCACCTGCCTATATGGAACCTTTGCATATAGGAGAATGGCATTTGGCTTGTGCAATGCACCAACCACTTTTCAAAGATGCATGATGGCTTTATTCCATGATATGATAGGAAAGATGATAGAGATCTTCTGGATGATTTTACACTATATGGACTAACTTTTTTAACCTTATTTGCAGCACTTAGAGCTTGTGCTCAAAAGATGTGAAGAGAAGAAATTAGTCCTAAATTGGGAAAAGTGTCACTTCATGGTAAGAGAAGAGATTGTTCTTGGCCACAAAATCTCATAAAAGGGGATAGAGGTAGACAAGGCAAAAATAGAAGTGATTGAAAAACTACCTCCACCCACTTCAGTCAAGGCTATTAGGAGTTTTCTAGGCCATGCAGGTTTTATAAAAGGTTTATAAAAGATTTTTCAAAAATTACAAAACCTTTGTCAAACTTGCTTTCAAAAGATGTAAAATTTGATTTCAATAATGAATGCATGCAAGCCTTTAATCTCTTGAAACAAAAATTAATCTCTGTCCCCATCATTGTGTCACCTGATTGGAACCTACCTTTTGAACTCATGTGTGATGCAAGTGATTTTGCTTTAGAGGCAGCCCTTGGTCAAAGAAAAGAAAAAGTTTTCCACACAATTTCTTATGCTAGTCACGCACTCACTGGTCATCAATTGAATTATACCACCACTGAGAAAGAACTTATGGCTGTGGTTTTACATTTGAAAAATTCTGACCTTATCTCATTGGTTCAAAAGTTATTGTTTGGACTGACCATCCAACCCTTAGATACTTGTTTGCAAAGAAGGATTCCAAACCAAAACTTATTAGATGGATCCTTCTTCTCCAAGAATTTGATATCGAAATCAAGGACAAGAAGGGGCTGAAAATGTTGTAGCAGATCACCTCTCAAGGCTGGAGACAGAGAATCATGAAGGGAAGTTTTGGAACTCTTTCAGATGAACTGATTTGCCAGGTAAATATCTCAAAAGTACCATGGTTTGCTGATATAGCTAATTTTGTTTGCAGCAAATGGGTACCAAAGCACTTCATATACCAGCAAAAGAAGAAATTGATGGCAGATTCAAAGCACTACTATTGGGAGGATTCATTCGTCTAAAAAATATGTCCGGATCAAGTCATTAGAAGGTGTGTGAAAGAGGAAGAAGCTCCACTCATTCTCAGCCATTGTCATGACAAGGAGGTTGGTGGTCATCACAGTGCAAACCAGACTGCAACAAAGGTATTACAATCTAGATTTTTCTGGCCAACACTTTTTTAAGATGCAAAGAGGTAGGTCTAATCATGTGATAGGTGTCAAAGGACAGGTAACATCTCAAGAAGGAATGAAATGCCTTTAAATAATATTCTTGAATGTGAATGTTTTGATGTTTGGGGCATTGACTTCATGGGACCTTTCCCACCTTCTTTTGGGTATGAATATATTTTGGTGGCAGTAGATTATGTAACAAGATGGGTAGAGGCGATAACAACCAGAACTAATGATGCCAAGGTTGTCATTGAATTTTTGAAAAAAAGAATATTTTCTGTCATTTTGGAACTCATAGAGCTGTCATTAGTGATGGGGAAAACATTTTTGCAACACTCCTTTTAAAAATTTGTTGAAAAAATATGGAGTCACCCACAAAGTAGTCACCCCATACCATGCCCAAACAAGTGGCCAAGTAGAAGTGTCCAATAGAGAGCTCAAAAGAATTCTGGAAAAAAACTGTTAATACCTAAAGAAAAGATTGGAAAACCAAGCTAGATGATGCATTGTGGGCCTATAGGACAGCTTTCAAAACCCCAATAGGCATGACTCCCTATAGGTTGGTTTATGGAAAAGCATGCCATCTCCCTTTGGAATTAGAATATAAAGGATATTGGGCAACCAAGTTCCTGAATTTTGATATCAAGGCTGCTGAAGAGAAAATAGACTGCTGCAACTCAATGAATTAGATGAGTTTAGGTACTAGTCCTATGAGAATGCCAAGATGTAAAAAAAAAAAAACCAAAAATGGCATGATGAGCACATCTTACCCAAGGAATTCAAACCTGGTCAACTTGTCCTTTTGTTTAACAGCAGACTTAGGTTATTTCCTGGTAAGCTTAGATCCAAATGGACTGGTCCTTTTTAGTGGAAAGAGTGTTAAAATCAGGGGCAAAGTGGAAATCAAATCCAAAATATCAACCCACCTTTATAGTGAATGGACAAAGGCTGAAATGATACATCTCCTGATTTCCATCAGGAAAGAATCTTCACAATCTTATCTGACTAGAAAGAGTCACAAAATCTAACTGGGACTATAAACCGGAACTCATTTGCTTGTTTTAGAATAGGACTGCATTGTAATTTCATGAAATTTTGCATGTTTTTGTGAACTATTAGCACTTGCATGATTAGATCATTGATATTGCATGAGTAGAATAGAATTAGGCTAGAAAGTTTCCAAATCTCAAAACAACAAAATAATAATAAAAAACCAAAAACTGGAACATGTGTGACCACGCTTAGAACTGGAACAACCGTGCCAATTTAAAAAACATCTCGAGCCTAATTTCTGAACAAGTCTCCTATGGTAAAATATGCTTTAGTGTCTATGTATCAGATGTCTTAGAGTGATGTTTTGTTGCAATGTTCATTAATATGTACTCAATCTCTATTCATATTAATGACATGATATTTTGCACTCTCACAATGTATCCCAAAGCATGATTTCTTCAATGAAAATGTGTGATAACCGAATCAGCATCTGCATCTAACTGATAAAATCTTCTTCAAAGTGGAAATCAGCAAAAACACATTCAGGATGCTGAAATTTCATGGAATTACTCGGGCCCCGTCCATAACAAATTAAACTGATGCCACCACGCCACTATCTCATTAAGGAACAACCAATCCAGAGCTCAGAAAGGAAAATTCCACTGCAGTATGTATCTTAGACTCAATATTATGCATTAGAACAAACTAATTTCAATTCCACTTGAATTTGTTATACCCATGCACAAATATTGGGCACTCAACCCATGAAGGCAGATTTTAATTTAAAAGCAAACAAGGAGAAGTTTCATCCCACTTCAACACCCTGCTCATCAAGGAAGTATTAATCCTACTTCTTCATTTTGTTTATGTTTTGAGGACAAAAGCATGTTTTAAGTTTGGGTGGATATTTCTTTCTTCAAGTTTTCAAAATCATTGTTTTCTCAAAAAAACTTTCACACCAGAAATAGATCCAAAGAGATTTAGAAAAACACCAGTGGAAAACCCCTAGTAAAG
>CM034079.1:17978897-18087685 GCA_019845555.1 Aristolochia fimbriata
TTTTGGTTTAATCAAATGTTGTGTTGGATGAAAATGTGAAAGAAGGAAATCTTATTATTGGGTTGTTTACTGAGCTTTTTTTCATTTGGGTCTGTTTGTGGAGTCAAATACCTCTTCAGCTTCACTTAGTAAATGCTAAATAAATAGCTTTGCAATTTCTTAACTTTGGCTGACAAAATCTTGCCAATTTGGGCTCCTAGAAACAATTCAATATAGCAACCTCAAGAGCAAATCTAAAATAAATACTGAACGATATGTTTCCAATCCTCTGTATGTTGAGAAGGGAGACTTTGGTTTGAATAAAATGCCTTTGGAGAAGATCCAGCTCTTGTAAACGGGTACATGTATGTGGATCGTGAAATGCACGCTTTTGATGTATAATATACAAAATTAAAGAAAGGGTAATTTGGTAATTTTTTTGTGAGTATATGGGTGTGACTTCTAGAACTCCTTTGATTCGATCACCGAATAGACACAAAAAATAAATCGGTTCGTCTTTTCACGAACAAATGGAATGGATTTGAATTTTACCTAAGCTTGATAAAAATTTGATATTCCAAAATAGCGGCAGAAGTGCTTTTTGGTATCTCCTGCATTTGGAGTGGCAATTTGGAATTTCTGACGTGTCGTTCTCCCCTCCGTCTATGTGTCGTCTTTCCCCAGCTTAGTGCTTTATAGCCTTGTCGATTTTTTTACTGTGTGGACTAGATCTGTCGGCGTAGTTGTAACCCATTTCGACCGTTTCTTGGTCTCTGTCGGGCGTCGTCACTATCTTTGGCATCATCGGCGCGGTTGAGTGGCGGAGAGGGGGGAAGGGTCGGCCGAGGGAAGGCCAAGCCACTTTGCTTCGACGGCCGGGTGACGAGCCTTGGAGCCTTGCCCTTACGAGGCTCCGCTCATTGGTCCGAATGCTGGACTTTAGGGATCCGGTTAGGGTAGGGTACTGGGATAGAGTTTTCGGTCCGGAATGCCAGACCTTAGGGATCCGGTTAGGGTACCGGTTGGGGTTGGGGTTTCGGTCCTGAATGTTGGACCTTAGGGATCGGTTAGAGGACCCAGATTTGTCGATGTCGCATGTCAGGGGCCGGGGTCCTGTTAGAAGATACGGCTTTGTCGGCTCCGCGTGTCGGGCCTTAGGGATCCGATTACAAGTCCGACATCTTCTTCTTCCCAATTTCAAACCCTAGACTTATGTTTTGTCGGTGATTGATTTTCTGACCTCATCAGCGTCCGGGAGCTGGATTTGGTCGCACTTCTTGTCGACTTGGTTATGCTGGCGTGCGTCGTCGGAGAGCAACAAATTTAGCCGATTCTTAAGCCTTTTATCTCTTTTTTTTTTTTTTTTTTCATTGACCCTTCACCCTCCCTGTGTTTTTCTTCTACTTTGTCGTTACCTTCTGAAGGCGGCTCAGGCTTCCTGGCTGCTGATGGCGGAGTGAGGCGCTTTTGGGCTGCTTGTGGTGGAGTGAGGCGGCGGCGCTTCCATGTGTTGATTCCCTTTTCGAAGGAAGGGGTAGATGGGTCGGGTTGCGACCCTTTACCATTGGGTCACTCAGGGGCGGGTCGACCCAATTTTCCTTTTTTTTTTTTGTTAAATTAAAAAGTTAAGGTAACTTAAATTAAAATTACTTCATCGAAGGACTTTAATGGGCGAATTAGGCTGCTAGATACCAAATTGGGCCTCAATCAGTCAAATTGGGCCTTAATAGGCAGAATTCCTTTTATCCAGATAGAATCTAAATTGGGCCTTAATTTGACATGACATCTCAAATTGGGCCTTAATTAGGCATGGCTTCTCCAAATTGGCATGACTTTTCTGAATAGGGCCTTTGATTAGGCATTTCTTCTCTAAATTGGGCCTTTAATTAGGCATGATTTCTCGAATTGGCCTTAATTAGGCATGACTTCTCTGAATTGGGCCTTTAATGAGGCATGACTTCTTCGAATGTAAGCTTCACAACTTTTCCCGAATCAAGCTATTTGAACTGAGTTAATTTGCCACTTGAATCTAATTTGAATCAGATAGGCGACCTTAATAGGCTGGGCTTAGCTGAACCAGATTCGCATTGACTTCATCAAACCGTCTTAATCGAATTTCAACAAAGTCCCAATTCCATTTTAACCATGTAATCAATTTCAACCAAGTCCCAATTCCATTTTAACCATGTAATCCATTTTAATTTTCAACCAAGTACCAATTCCATTTTAGCCATGTAATCGAATTTCAACCAAGTTCCAATTCCATTTTAACCATGTAATCAATTTCAACCAAGTCCCAATTCCATTTCAACCATGGACAAGCCCAATCTTAACAGGCTGGATTTCGTCCGAATCAGGCCTTAATCGGCATGAGCCTCTTCAAACCCTACTTCAATTCTTTTTTTTGAACAAATTAACTCCCCTTTTCTGACGAACGGGCCTCTTCAAACCCATCTTCTCAATCAAAGAATTTTGATTTTGATTTTGAATTATGAATTTTGAAATCGGTCTGACCTTTGAATTTTGAATTTGAATTTTGAAATCGATCTGACCTTTGAATTCTGGACTTTGCAGATGGCTGCCCCCCTCTGCGACTTTGACTAGTGGGTTCTTGCCTTTGATCATGTTGTGACGGTCGGGAGGAGAACCACTCTTGACTTTGGTTCTCTATATAGAGGTGAGGCTTCTCATTATTACGTATTGTCCTAGTGGGGAGTCGTTAAGCTTCATCGGGGGTCTTTGAGTAGACCTTTGGCCATCGGAGCGCATTTTTCTTTATTCCTTGCTCTAACTCTTCTTACGAGGATGTAGCGGATGGACCAGAGGCTTTCACACTTCATAGTGCTTTACACACCGTGAACCAGTCTCCTCTGCCACAGACCCTTGCAGATGATTTCATGGACGGAGGAGTTAGACGGAATTCCCATACCTGACATAACTTAGGATACGCCACTTCCTTTCGTTTTTGTGTGGACTATGCTTTTGGGTCGGTGCAGTCGTACTCTCTGTAATGCAGGCGTTTATTAAGGGCTTTGGGCATCTATTTTTCGTTATAGCTGTGATGCACCGGTGGTCCAAGCTTTTACTGACGCATGGTGTCCAGAGACAAACACGTTAATTACATGTCAAGGCGAGCTCTCCATCACTTATACTGGATATGGATCGAATTTTTGGCTTCCCTATCTCTGGGCAGTTTTACGATGAAGTGTCTGATGGTAGCAGATTTTAAGGATGTGCGTAGCTTGGCGTTACCCTATAGCTGCCAATTTTTGTTCTTGGCATATCATCGTCTCTGTCAAAGCTCGAAGTCCACCACTGCTCCTTTGTCTACGACCTCCTGGGTTTCGTTTTGGTTCCGAACTGATGACAACGCCATTCCTATCCATGATTCTTGGACTGCTTGGTAGGATGCTTATGGCAAGGGCGCGACCACTTCGCTAGTGGACAGCCATAGAGCAGGATGTTTTTAGCCTACTTCGAGTTATGCCGGGTAAGGAAGATGAGGTCCATTTGGCGGCACTCCTCTCTTTGTGGTTATCCCGGTTTGTATTCCGTGTGCGTGGTGGCGATGATCTACAACCCATGGTCTTTAAGGTGGTGAGTTATATGGCCACTGGGTACGATTCGCCTTAGCCGGTCCCGCTTTGGCTTATCTATATCGTGGCTTGGGTAAAGCCTCTGCCGGGACATCGGCGATCATTCAATGGCCATACTTGTATTCTTGGCTAGTATTCTTGGCTGGTCATTTATTTTCACACCCATGGAGAGGATCTTGAAGGGGTCCGTCGTCCTGGCATGATATCTTTTGGGAATCCTTCCCTTTGACGGACTTTTGATGAGGAGCAAGCTCGTGACTTATTCCGACGCCTCCCTGTGTCGGTTTAGAATCGTTACATCCTTGGTGCGAGAACTAGTTACGTCTTGGTCAATGAGCTTTTGGCACCAACTTCTAGGCCAGCTTACGAGAGTCTCCACAGTGTTTGCTGCTGTTATTTGACGGTTTGTTGCTTTAATCATTTCTTCATTGCCGGGATTCGGCTGGGGACTTGGAGGCTAAGGCCAATCAGCGAGAGACATCCTCTTTGTCTGAGTTGTTGACTCTGTGGGAGGCTAGTTTTATCCGCCCTTGTGGTCGACTCGATTTGCCTTTGCAAGGGGAACCTACTCGGGATCCTGGGACCACATTTTCTTTTTAGTCTTGGTGGAAAGAACATATGCTCCCACAATTTGACGTACGTTTTATTTTTATTTTTTGTTATTCTCATTGTCGTATGTCATTCTAGCGAGGTCGGACGGAGTCAACTGCTTCTGTTGCTACAGTGAGCAGTGGAGAAAAGGGTTATGACAGTGATCGTTCCCATCCGTGTAGACGGCGGCTGAAAGGCAAGCAGCAAGTTGGAGCACCCTCAGTAATCAGCATCGTAACTTGTGTCTCATTTCTTTTGTTTTTGTCTTGTGGTTCCTAATGTTTCCATAAATCTCTGGCGAATAAGAAGAAGGCACCATTAGCTTCTTTGAATGGCCCGTCAGCCAAAAAGCCTTGCATAGAAACTCAGCCTGCTTCTCTCCCTTCGCCACTGACTTCCTTTCCTCCTATTTTGGAGAAGGGGCCACCATAGATGGAGCCTCCCATCGAGATGGTTCAGATATTGTCTTCCCCAGAGGCCGACCTTCCTACTTCGAGTATGGGTACGATATAGACTCTCCTTTTGGGGGTATCTGAGGCATCTCAGGAGGTGAGTTTGGTGCCTCCTCCTAAAGCGGTGGTTACCCAAACTGCTTCAATTTTTGTTGCTTCCCCACAGGATATTGCGGTGGTGGAAACCCCCAAAAGCGACTTCCATTGCTTCCATGGCGCCCGTTCCTGAGGTTGCCCTAGCATTGACTCAGCTTGAGGCTTTGTCACTTGTTCAAGAAGTGACGCCACTTGTTCAGGAAGCGACTCCACATGTACCTCCAATGCCAACCTCTACAGTGACTCCCTTGCAGCAGTTACGATCTAATTTTGGGAGTATTGTGCTGCAAATTTGGAAAGACAAGGTAGCTCCTCTCATGCTTTCAACAGATGTTGCGCACGATTCTTCTTTGGCCACTGATACGGAGTTCGTCATCAGTAAGTTGCAGGAAGTGGGTCATGACGTAACTAGTTTACAAGGCTATACGCAGAGGCTCCAGGCCCTGACAGAGGCAGAGAGTATAGCTGAAGGGAAGACAAGCCAGATTTCAAGAGATTCGGCAGAAAATAGTGCTCGAGAAACCTTGGATGTGCTGACCTCCAAGCTGGATACAGCCGAGATCACTTTGGATGAGGCTTCTGAAGATCTCTCACAAGCTAAACTTGATAAAAAAGATGCCCATGAACGCTTGGAGCTAGCTAAATAGTAGGCTCAATTTGCTGATGCTAAGGTTGTGTACATTGAAACTCAAGTTGAGCAGATTTGAGAAAGTGTGAGAGTGACGAAGGGAGCAATCCTTGAAGCTACTCAAAAGGTGGAGGAGATCCTTGCCTTGCCTAATCTCAGCAGACGACCGAGGAAGCGATTCTTCTGTCATTGAGGGCTGCTTTTACAAAATCGTAGCAAGAATTGTCCAAGGACCTCTTATTTGATTTGTATATGATTTCTTTTCTTCATGTATTTCAACTTTATTGGATGTAATTTTAGGTGTGAACTTTTCCTCATCTTTGCTTGTAGCCATATGGTCTGCGCACGGCCAAAACGAGGTCACCATTTTGAAACGAATGGAACTTCACCTTTTTGTTGAAAGCCTGAGTGAGGCGAGCCTGGTAGCATTTGAGCCTTTGCTGTGCTTTCAGATGTTTTTCATCGAGAGATTCTAACTCCTGTCGACGAAGTCGAATATTCTCTTCTTCAGTAAGCCCTTCTTGAAGAGCTACTCTTAGGGATGGAATTTGGATTTCGAGCGGCAATACTCCTTCAACACCGCAAACTAACGAATAAGGTATTGATTCTGTCGCAGTCCAAAACGTAATCCTGTATGCCCATAGTGCCTCTCCAAGTCTATCTTGCCAGTCTTTCTTGTTCCCTGCTACCGTTTTCTTTAAGATTTTACACAACGTTTTATTGAAAGCTTCAGCCAGGCCATTTGCGGCAGGGTTGTATGCTGTGGATGTCCTTTATTGGATGCCAAATTTCTCGCTGAAGTTGGCCATGGTCATGTTACTTAAATGGGGTACCGTTGTCGGTCATGATATATCTCAAACACCATACCGATATAAGATTTGTGTTCGAATGAAGCCGACCACAATGACAACTTTGATTTCTTTGTGGGCTATTGCTTTTGCCCATTTAAAGAAATAATTCATAGCCGCTAGGTTGTATTGGTGGTTTGCAGATGACTTCGAAGTGATTGGACCGATAATGTCCATTTCCCATGCTTCAAATGGCCAGGAGGCCATTATAGGATGTACGGGCTTGGAGGCTAATGAATGTAATTAGCGTGTAGTTGACATGCCGTGCAATGGCGTGCTAATTTCATAGCATCTCTCAGCATTGTAGGCCAGTAGTAGCCTAATTGCTTGACTTGAAGGTGTAGTTTGGGACCTACTTGAAGAGCTCCGCAAATTCCCCCATGTGCTTCCACCAAAATGGCTCGTCCTTCTTCCTTAGAGACACACCTAAGTAAGATATCGTTGTAAGATCGTCGGTACAATGTGTTACTAAATAAGCAAAATTTGGGCACAACTCTTCGCACATAAGCTGGTCTTTTAATCCTTCGGGTAATTTCTTGTGCTCTAAGTAGTCGAGGAATTTCTGACGCCAATCTTCTTCCTCGATTGCTTAGACCGAAACTTGATTTATTTCTTTGTCCCCCGATACCTTTTCCAGGATAGGTACCACCCATCTTTTGCATACAGGGATCCGTTCTGGCCTTGTGTCTAACTGTGCTAGATTTGCGGTGATTCCTGCCAATGCGTCTGCTTGACTATTGAAGGCTCGGGTACATGTCCCAGATTTACATTCAGAATCTTCTCCAGTAGCCTTTGAGCTTCTTCATGATAAGGAACGAGTTCATCCTTCCTGACTTGAACGCCGATTAGCTATTTGATCACCAAGGTCGAAGTCACCGAAGATTTCTAGTCGAGTAAGACCCATTTCGATGGCCATTCCCAACCCAAGGATTACAGCGTGGTCTTCAGCCTCGTTGTTTGTGCAACAGTGAGGTAAGATGAAGGAATATGGCATTAGGTCATCGTTTGGAGACATAAAGAGGATGTTAGCGCCTGCCCAATTCTTACGTCCGGCGCCATCGAAATACATCCTTCAAGGAGGTAGTACTTCGATGTAGAAGTTCTCTTCGTTAGGTAAATTTTCGGTTACCTCCCATTCTACCAGGATAGGGTGATCAGCTAGAAAATTTGTCAGCTCTTGTCCTTTTATAGCTTTTTGTGGGATGACATTGATTTCAAACTCAGATAGCAACAAAGCACATTTAGCCAACCGTCTAGAGAGCATAGGCGTGGACATGATGTATTTGAGGGGGTCTGCTCGAGAGATTGGATTTGTGGAGTGTGGAAGCAAGTAATGTCTCAACTTTTGAACAACAAAGATGAGGGCCAGATACGTCTTTTTATTCGGGGAGTAGTTGAGTTCCTCTCCGACCATCATACATGATAAGTGTTTTGTATCTTAGGTACCTGGTGGAAGAAGGAAATCTAAATTCTGAGAAAAACTGAAGCAAAAATGAGCAAAATGAACTAAAAAGGGTTGGCGCGACCGCAATTTTGGTGCCATCGCGCAGGGAAAATAGTCAAAAATTCAAATAAATGGAGGAAAATACCCAACGGCTAGGGCGGCTTCAAAGAAGACAACTCGGGAAAGTGGAATGGCGCGATCGCGCCTTCATAGGGTGACACCGCGCCAAGGAACTGGCGCTACCTCACACTCAGACAGCATGGACGCGCCAAAGAGATTCCAAATACAGAAAGAGGAGTTGCCGTTCTGAGGAACAATGAAAAGTCTACGGAGTGGCGCGTACAACAAAATATGGCGCACCCGCGCCAAGAAGTCTCCTTACTCGGCACGATTTCGATGGCCGTTTCCTGACTTGGAAAGAACTCTGCTGCAGTGGCGCGACCGCGCCAGAACCTGGCACATTATCATCACGACCGCGCCGATGACTCAGTAACGTAAAGTCACAAAAATCTCGGGATCCTGACAACCAATCCAGCCCAAACTTGGGAGAAGAAGTCCTAAATGCCTAAGGAAGGTATCCACAAAGATTCTAAGGAAATTTGCTCGAGTTCTAGGTGCAATGAATGATCAAGAAGTGAAGTTCCATACAAAGAAGGAAAGTGCTGCCAGTAGAGAAGAAAAATCCGAGTTTTAAGAAGACCATATCTGGAGTTCCATATTCCCAATTCAATCCAAATTTCGACTAAAGATTCCTGGGGAGATAGAGGATTATATTACGAAAATTCAGGTCAATCCAAGTCGGGGTTTTAGAGTTTTATACTTTCAAAGTGGTGGACATAGTGCAGAAATTGGCAGAAGAAGCAATCCAACTTCTAAACATCATATCTCGACTTTCCCAAGTCAGAAGGGACTCAAATTTTGTACACAAGGCAAGGACCATTGAAGGAAGGTTCTCATGTAATTTTATTCAATTCTGAGGTCGGGAAGGAATACTTCATACCCCTGGACAGAGATCAAATTACAAGGCCTGGGTAGCGAAACAAGTATAAATAAGGGTCCGAGGCAGAGTGCAAATCATCCAGTTTTGTAGTGTAAATCCTATATATGGGTAACCAGGTTTTCAAAATCTAAGTCAAGGTAAGGGTACTTGAGCTATAAAATCAGAACTTTATGTGTTAGTAACTAGGAGGTATTGACACTTTCCCCAACATCTCATCTCCATAAGGTTTAGTCATCTACTCCATTAGTTTAGTTCTGTTTTTCTTTTCCAGTTCTCAAAAACCAAAAAGTCTTTTCCTCAATTAGTAGAAAAATCTTTGCTTAAACTGAGTTCTCATCAAGGTCTCTGTGGGATCGATATCTGGACTCTCGAGTCTATATTATTTGCTGACCTAGTGCACTTGCTAGACACCCAACAATACGACTTAGGTAGTACAATTCGCGCGTCCTTCCCTTGATCATCATTTTGAGCGAGAAGGCCGCCCATAGACTTTTCTTGAGTCGCAATGTAACGGAGGAGTGATTTTCTAGGAACTGGAGCTGTCAATACCAGAGGCTTCATTAGATAATCCTTGATATTTTGAAATGCTCGTTGACAATATTCATCCCATTCGAAGGGTGTGTCCTTCTTTATAAGACGGCTGAAAGGTTGACATCTTCCTGCTAGATTTGAGATAAAACATCAAATGTAAGCCAGATGCCTCTGAAGGCTTTTTAATTCTAAAAGATTCTTCGGTTCAGGCATTTGTTGGATGGCGTCAATTTTGGTCTGATCGATTTCAATGCCTCTGTGTCGGACTATGAATCTAAGGAATTTTTTGGATGAAACTCCAAAGACGCACTTAAGAGGGTTCATCTTCACCTGGTGTCGTCGTTGGCGTTCAAAGATTGCACGTAGATCTTTTAGATGGCCGTCTCTTACTTTGGTTTTGACGACCAAATCGTTGACATAACACTCGTAGAAAGTCGTCGAATATCCTTTGCATTGCCTTTTGATATGGTGCCCCTGCATTCTTTAGACTAAACTCAGTTTGATAATTTTTGTTGTTCGGTTCCTAAATTGGAAGTTTTAATTTGTCTTGAGGAAAGTAGAAACTAGAAGATTTTTTTCCTTTTTCTTCTCACTCACTAGTAACTTCGTTAACTTATGCTTTGCTTTTTATTTTTGACTTGATGAATGCTAATAATACTCTAGATTCAGACTCTAGTATTAATTAGGATGTTTCAAACAAAGAATAAAATGTTAGTCTAAATACTTTATTTTTTAATATATTTTCATTAGACTAAATTAAGTCTTGACGTATAGTTCATATATATATTTTCATGAATCTACTCACATTCAAATAAAATTATTTATATATTTATTTACAAATATATATATATAAATAGATTTTTTTATTTATTTTGGGTGTAAAATTATTTATCTACCACATGAAGATGTTAAAAATGCGATGGATCGTGAAGTCATTGTACTGGAGCTGGGAGAGCCCTAAGAAATTGGTCATCGTAATAGATAACTGTCTAAAAGACATTATCTTTTGGCATGAAAATTTAGTGAAAAAATCTAATTCTCAATCAATTCTGAATATAAAAGCACCAAATATGACTCCATTTCATGTTTTGTGCCTCAGGTACACAGTGGAAGAAGAAAACCTTGATTTGGAGCAAAAACGGAGGAAAAATGAGAAAAAGAAGCCAAAAAGGATGAAGGATGGCGCATCCAGCCATAATAATCGCATCACACCGCGCCATGAAAATAATGGAGAAAAATGCCCCCAACTCACTCAAAAAAAATGAAAGCCAACGGTTGGGGAATGTGAAGTGGCGCGACTGTGCCTTCGGGGGGCGCTACCGGTGCCAAGGAGCTGGCGCTACCTCACACAGAGAGCATGGACGCGCCAAAGAGCTGCTGAAGATGGAAAGAGAAGTTGCCGTTCTGGGGACCAATGAAAAGTCTAAGCAGTGGTGCTACCGCGCCACTACTACAAAAAAATATGGCGCTACCGGGCCAAGAAGTCTCCTAACTCAGCACGGGTTCGATGGCTGTTTCCCGACTTAGAAAGAACTCTGCTCCAGTGGCGCGACTGCACCAGATTCAGGCACAATATCGGCGCGACCGCGCGCGCCGATGACTCGGCAATGCTAAGCCACAAAAATCTCGGGATCCTGACAACCAATCAAGCCCAAACTTAGGAAAAGAAGTCCTAAGTGTCTAAGGAAGGTATCCACGAAGATTCTAAGGAAATTTACTTGAGTTCTAAGTGTTTTGAATGACCAAAAAGTGAAGTTCAATACAAAAAAGGAAGCTGCTGCCAAGAAGAGAAGATAAATCCGAGTTTGAAGGAGATCATATCTGGAGTTCCCGAGTCCCAATTGAACACAAATTTGGACTGGAGATTCCTAAGGAGATTGAGGATCATATCACGAAAATTCAGGTGAATTCAATTCGGGTTTTTCAAGTTTTATATTTTCAAAGTGGTGGACCCAGTGCAGAGATTGGCAGCAGAAGTAATGTCACTTCTCAACAGTATATCTCGAGTTGCCTAACTCAGAATAAACTCAAATTTTGTATAGAAAGAAAGGACCATGGAAAGAAGGTTCGTGAGTAATTTCATCCAATTATGAGGTCAGGAAGGCATACTTTATACCCCCCTGAGAGACCAAATTACAAGGCCTGGGTAGCAGAACAACTATAAGTAGAGGTCTGAGGAAGGGTGTAAAGCATTCAATTTTCAGTTCTATTTTGCTACTTTGTAGTTTAGTTTAGAGAGAGGAGAAGGTCCAGAGGGAGTCTTACACCTCTGGATACTTTGAGGAAGAAAGGTGGAGATTTCAGCAAAGGAGCAAGTGTGACCAGGAGCAGTCCTCCATCGGGAGTATTTGTGCTTAGTTATTTCGTTTCTTTCATGGCTGTTATCAAAACCTTGAATTGTGTTTTTAATTCCAGGGTCGAGTAGTCGTTTGTAGTTGGGAGTCCATGACTCCCTGGGCAGGTAATGTGATTAATTTATTATGTTTTAGTTGGCTTCAATTTGGTGCATGAATGAGTATTCTTAAGTTGTTTAGTCTTGATTCATGCTTGTTGTCCTGTGATGTACTGGCTATAAGGTGAAGCTAGACTTAAGGTAAGATATGTTGATAGGATATACAATATCTTTTTTTTATTTCATGCACTACATTAGATCAACTGATCTTAGGGTTAATCCTCGACCTTAAAGTAATACCCTATTGGATTGGTTTGATCTACCTATGACACAAGACCTGATTCTCGACCATAGGTAGGGTCAATGAGCTTCATGTTTATGCTATCAAGTAGAGTCGATTATGCCGGCTAGTTCACTCTAGGAGATAGAAAAAGGTGATGCCGATGCGGATTGTAGCCATGGTTTTATAAGCTCGTCAGAAATTGATTTCCAAAACATAATTTCTATTCAATCTAAGAAGTGTCTAGGGAGGGAATTGGATTCCCAATGTCTTCTCTCCTCATTGAAATTCCTCAAAATATTTTTCTCAATAGTTTTCAAGTAAATGATTTGTTTAATTTTTTGTTTTTGATAAAGTGTTTTATCCTGGATACTCAAACTTTGGATTATAACTCAGAAAACAATTAACAACTGGCTTGGTCATTGTGGGATGATATTTGGACTTACATAAGGCTATATTACATTGATTAGTCCTCTTGCTAGTGATTAGCTAGGATCGCTTCAAGTTTTTGGCGCCTTTGCTGGGGACCAAAGTTTTCTAATAGTAATTTCTTAGAGTTTAAAAATTTAGAGATTTGAGTTTTTGTTTTTTTTTTTTTTGCAGGAGGTTCATGACCAGATCTCGAGTGGAACCATCCCAAGAATTTGATCTTGAACCAGAAAGGACATTAGGGCAAAAGCTGAAGGAAAATCAGAACCAGAATTCTCCCAAGGATCAAGAAGACATGGAGAACGCAGAAGGTACTCATGAAGAACAAGCACCAAGCCCAAGGAGGACCATGGAGGATTATTTCACACAAAACCCAAACACACACAGGACAAGTATTATCACTCCCACTATTCAAGCTAATAATTTTGATATTAAACCTCAGATTATTTCTATGCTTCAAAATCATTATCAGTTTAGTGGGTTAGCTAATGAAGATCCTAATGAACGCCTTGAAAGATTTTTGGACTTGTGTGCTCTGTTAAGTACACTGGTGTGTCGGATGATGCAATCAGATTGAGGCTTTACAAGTTCACCTTGGCTGGACAAGCTAAGACATGGCTGAACACCCTACCAGCTGGTTCTATTGCCATTTGGGAAGATCTGCAGAAAAAAAAATTCTAGGTAAGTATTTTCCACCAGCAAAGACCATCAAATTAAGGAATGAAATTTCTCAATTCATACAGGAACCAGAAGAACATCTTTCAGAAGCATGGGACTACTCAAAAGATGCCCAAATCACAAGATAGAGCTCTGGAGCCAGATTGAGATTTTTTACAATGGGCTGAACATCAACACAAGAAGCATGATAGATGCTGCATCTGGTGGATCGATCAGTAAGAAGACTCCTGAAGAGGTTCATGAGCTAATAGAGGAGATGACAATCAACATGTATCAATATCCGCTGGAGCGATCAGGTAAGAAGGCTGCTGGAATTTACAAATTGGAATCCTCATCCACTGTGCAAGCACAATTAGAAGCACTTCAACAACATTTTGTAAATTGGCAGCAACAAGTAGCAAGTTTACAACAAATATCAAACCCTGTAGTAGCTTCGATCTGCGGAATATGTGGAGGAGGACACGCCGATTATGAATGCCAAGGTAATGTATATGCTCTGAATTCCACACCTGAACAAGCTAATTTTGTTGGAAATTCTCGCAGGATGGACCCATACAGCAATACATACAACCCTGACTGGAGAAATCATCCAAATTTCTCGTGGAATAACACAAATCAAGCAAGGCAGCACCCTCCTAGATTCAAACCGTTACAAGCTGAAGCGCAAAAAAAAGATGAGCCAACAATCACTAGAGCAGAATGGGAGAAATATAGGAAAATGATGCGAGCAATGTGTGCAGAATTTCAATCAATGAAGCAATGAATCACACTTCCGACCACTGAAGTGAATCAACTTAATAGAGATGGATATGAAAGACCTAAAGGATCTCTACCTAGCAACTTGGAAGTGAATCCAAAAGAGCAAGTCAAAGTCATAACACTTAGAAGTGGAAAGACTCTCGAGGAGCTCCAACCAAAAGAACAACCAGCCATATAAGAAGAGCAAAATTAGAAAGTGGAAGAAGAGCAAGGGCAAGAACAAAAAAAGGTAAGTTCACCAGCTTCTCCAAGAAAGAAAAAAGGTAAGGATGCACTTCCAATTACTGATATTGATGTAAGAGATCTACCTTACCCAAGTAGAGCTAAAAAGGACATTCTAGAAAGTAGCATTTTTAGGTTTCTAGAAATTTTTAAGAAATTGCCGATTAATATTCCACTTATTGAAGCATTGAGGCAAATGAAGAAGGAAGATGGAAGATGGAAGAGCAAGGTACGGTCTTACTTAATGAAAATTGAAGTGCGATCTTGAGGAACGAGCTGCCAGCAAAATTAAAAGATCCAGGGAGTTTTACAATACCTTGTGAAATTGGTTCATATAAATTTGCAAATTCATTATGCGATTTAGGGGTAAATGTTAACTTAATGCCATTGTCCCTTTGCAGGTATTTAAAACTTGGAGAACCTCAAGAGACCGGAATTACTCTTCAATTTGCAGATTGATCAACCAAGATACCAGAAGGAAAAATGGAGGATGTGTTGGTGAAAATTTAAGATTTTATATATCCCTGCGATTTTGTGGTTTTAAAAATGGAAGTAGACAAGAACCTGCCCATAATTCTTGGCAGACCATTCTTGGCTACCGCTGGTGCTATCATTGATGTCAAGCAAGGGAATCTAACCTTAAGGCTTAACAATGATAGAATAAGTTTTAATATAAAAGAAGTCATAAAACTACCAGCCATCCCTCATGATGATTTCTGTTTGAGCATTGATGTGATTGATTTGTGTATAGCAGAAATTGAAGAAGAAGAGAGGACTGAAGAAGCAAAAGAAGGAGGCCTAATCCATTCAAAGGAGAAGGAAGATGAAGATCCCATCAAGACAAGAGAAGTTGAAGAATTGGAGGCTGAAAGCAAGGAGGAGTTAGAGGAAGGAATAAAGGAACAAGGGGCTCAAGGAGCTTCCAAACTTGAACTCAAACCCCTCCCAAATAATTTGAAATATGTTTTTCTTGAAGAGAATGATAAACCAGTGATTATTTCTTCATGTTTGACAGGTTTGGAGGAGAAAATGCTATTGAGGTGCTGTCCAAACACAAGAAGGCAATAGGTTGGTCATTATCAAACATTGAAGGAATCAGCCCCACAATTTGCACACACCGAATCTTGATGGAAGACAATTACAAGCCCAACATTCAACCACAAAGAAGGCTGAATCCTACATTGCAAGAGGTAGTAAAAAAGGAGGTGATCAAACTCTTGGACGCAGGTATTATCTATCCTATTTCTGATAGTGCATGGGTAAGTCCAGTTCAAGTTGTTCCCAAAAATGGGGGTATCACTGTCATTCACAATGACAATAATGAACTGATCTCCACTTGGACGGTCACGGGTTGGAGAGTATGCATAGACTATAGAAAATTGAATACAGCCACTAGGAAAGACCATTTTTCTTTACCATTCATAGATCAAATGCTTGAAAGGCTGGCTGGAAATAAATTCTATTGTTCCCTAGATGGTTATTCAGGATATTTCCAGATCCCTATAGCACCCGAGGACTAGGAAAAAACCACCTTCACCTGCCTATATGGAACCTTTGCATATAGGAGAATGGCATTTGGCTTGTGCAATGCACCAACCACTTTTCAAAGATGCATGATGGCTTTATTCCATGATATGATAGGAAAGATGATAGAGATCTTCTGGATGATTTTACACTATATGGACTAACTTTTTAACCTTATTTGCAGCACTTAGAGCTTGTGCTCAAAAGATGTGAAGAGAAGAAATTAGTCCTAAATTGGGAAAAGTGTCACTTCATGGTAAGAGAAGAGATTGTTCTTGGCCACAAAATCTCATAAAAGGGGATAGAGGTAGACAAGGCAAAAATAGAAGTGATTGAAAAACTACCTCCACCCACTTCAGTCAAGGCTATTAGGAGTTTTCTAGGCCATGCAGGTTTTTATAAAAGGTTTATAAAAGATTTTTCAAAAATTACAAAACCTTTGTCAAACTTGCTTTCAAAAGATGTAAAATTTGATTTCAATAATGAATGCATGCAAGCCTTTAATCTCTTGAAACAAAAATTAATCTCTGTCCCCATCATTGTGTCACCTGATTGGAACCTACCTTTTGAACTCATGTGTGATGCAAGTGATTTTGCTTTAGAGGCAGCCCTTGGTCAAAGAAAAGAAAAAGTTTTCCACACAATTTCTTATGCTAGTCACGCACTCACTGGTCATCAATTGAATTATACCACCACTGAGAAAGAACTTATGGCTGTGGTTTTTACATTTGAAAAATTCTGACCTTATCTCATTGGTTCAAAAGTTATTGTTTGGACTGACCATCCAACCCTTAGATACTTGTTTGCAAAGAAGGATTCCAAACCAAAACTTATTAGATGGATCCTTCTTCTCCAAGAATTTGATATCGAAATCAAGGACAAGAAGGGGGCTGAAAATGTTGTAGCAGATCACCTCTCAAGGCTGGAGACAGAGAATCATGAAGGGGAAGTTTTGGAACTCTTTCAGATGAACTGATTTGCCAGGTAAATATCTCAAAAGTACCATGGTTTGCTGATATAGCTAATTTTGTTTGCAGCAAATGGGTACCAAAGCACTTCATATACCAGCAAAAGAAGAAATTGATGGCAGATTCAAAGCACTACTATTGGGAGGATTCATTCGTCTAAAAAATATGTCCGGATCAAGTCATTAGAAGGTGTGTGAAAGAGGAAGAAGCTCCACTCATTCTCAGCCATTGTCATGACAAGGAGGTTGGTGGTCATCACAGTGCAAACCAGACTGCAACAAAGGTATTACAATCTAGATTTTTCTGGCCAACACTTTTTTTTAGATGCAAAGAGGTAGGTCTAATCATGTGATAGGTGTCAAAGGACAGGTAACATCTCAAGAAGGAATGAAATGCCTTTAAATAATATTCTTGAATGTGAATGTTTTGATGTTTGGGGCATTGACTTCATGGGACCTTTCCCACCTTCTTTTGGGTATGAATATATTTTGGTGGCAGTAGATTATGTAACAAGATGGGTAGAGGCGATAACAACCAGAACTAATGATGCCAAGGTTGTCATTGAATTTTTGAAAAAGAATATTTTCTGTCATTTTGGAACTCATAGAGCTGTCATTAGTGATGGGGGAAAACATTTTTGCAACACTCCTTTTAAAAATTTGTTGAAAAAATATGGAGTCACCCACAAAGTAGTCACCCCATACCATGCCCAAACAAGTGGCCAAGTAGAAGTGTCCAATAGAGAGCTCAAAAGAATTCTGGAAAAAACTGTTAATACCTAAAGAAAAGATTGGAAAACCAAGCTAGATGATGCATTGTGGGCCTATAGGACAGCTTTCAAAACCCCAATAGGCATGACTCCCTATAGGTTGGTTTATGGAAAAGCATGCCATCTCCCTTTGGAATTAGAATATAAAGGATATTGGGCAACCAAGTTCCTGAATTTTGATATCAAGGCTGCTGAAGAAAATAGACTGCTGCAACTCAATGAATTAGATGAGTTTAGGTACTAGTCCTATGAGAATGCCAAGATGTATAAAGAAAAAACCAAAAAATGGCATGATGAGCACATCTTACCCAAGGAATTCAAACCTGGTCAACTTGTCCTTTTGTTTAACAGCAGACTTAGGTTATTTCCTGGTAAGCTTAGATCCAAATGGACTGGTCCTTTTTTAGTGGAAAGAGTGTTAAAATCAGGGGCAGTGGAAATCAAATCCAAAATATCAACCCACCTTTATAGTGAATGGACAAAGGCTGAAATGATACATCTCTCCTGATTTCCATCAGGAAAGAATCTTCACAATCTTATCTGACTAGAAAGAGTCACAAAATCGAACTGGGACTATAAACTGGAACTCATTTGCTTGTTTTAGAATAGGACTGCATTGTAATTTCATGAAATTTTGCATGTTTTTGTGAACTATTAGCACTTGCATGATTAGATCATTGATATTGCATGAGTAGAATAGAATTAGGCTAGAAAGTTTCCAAATCTCAAAACAACAAAAAAAATAATAATAAAAAACCAAAAAAAACGGAACATGTGTGACCACGCTAGAACTGGAACAACCGTGCCAATTCAAAAAAAAACATACTGAGCCTAATTTCTGAACAAGTCTCTCCTATGGTAAAATATGCTTTAGTGTCTATGTATCAGATGTCTTAGAGTGATGTTTTGTCTGCAATGTTCATTAATATGTACTCAATCTCTATTCATATTAATGACATGATATTTTGCACTCTCACAATGTATCCCAAAGCATGATTTCTTCAATGAAAATGTGTGATAACCGAATCAGCATCTGCATCTAACTGATAAAATCTTCTTCAAAGTGGAAATCAGCAAAAACACATTCAGGATGCTGAAATTTCATGGAATTACTCGGCGCGTCCGTGCCAAATTCTGATGCCACCACGCCACTATCTCATTAAGGAACAACCAATCCAGAGCTCAGAAAAGGAAAATTCCACTGCAAGTATGCATCTTAGACTCAATATTATGCATTAGAACAAACTAATTTCAATTCCACTTGAATTTGTTATACTCCATGCACAAATATTGGGCACTAACCCATGAAGGCAGATTTTAATTCTAAAAGCAAACAAGGAGAAGTTTCATCCCACTTCAGGCACACCCTGTTCATCAAGGAAGTATTAATCCTACTTCTTCATTTTGTTTATGTTTTGAGGACAAAGCATGTTTTTAAGTTTGGGGTGGGATATTCTTTCTTCAAGTTTTCAAAATCATTGTTTTCAAAAACTTTCACACCAGAAATAGATCCAAAGAGATTTAGAAAAACACCAGTGGAAAACCCCTAGTAAAGAGAAAGCATGATTCACTTTCTTGAGAAATAACTTATTTTGAATTGCTTAGTCCTAACAGGATGAGAATTTGCTTTAAAACAGTTTTTGGAAAACAAAGTATAAGTGAGAAAGTTGATGTAAACCTTTAGAACCAACCTGATGAAAGCTTGAGGCGAAACAAAAAAAGGTTTTCAAAAATTCTGAAGTGATTTAGGCACATGTTTTCAATCGTTTGAGCCTTTTTTAAACCACCCACTTGAATGCACAAGATGCATCACTCTTGTCAAGCACTTTGAGCCAACAAGATCCCTGTTTTGTTTCAAATCCCACATTACATGAACCAGCCTTTGTGATAAACAAACTTGTTTCTTGCTGACCTTTATCTCTCCAAATTATTGAAGTGTTCTATTTAAATGAGCATGGACAAAAATTTGAAAGGAGGGATGAATGAAGGGTGTAGAGTTTTTCATTGAAAAAAAAAAGGAAGAAAGGGCAAGATAGAGGCTAAGTTAGGGGAAAGGCCACCTTGTGTGTGCACCGGTCTCGGCCTCTCAAAAGCTTAGGGACTCTGAGTCAACCGGCAAGGTAAGCTGGACTCAGACAAAAGCCAAAGAAAAAAAAAGAAAGAAAAGGTTATGGGTTAGTTAAGGGAAAGGCCACCTCATGTGTGCACCTGGTCTCGGCCTCAGGAAGCTTAGGGACTCGAGAGTCAACCGACGAGGCAAGCTAGACTCTGGACAAAACCCAAGAAAAGAATACATGTGAAGGAAAGGAAGAAGAAAAGAAAATGGGATCAACTCAAGAGAATAAGTTTGGGGTGGAAATACTTGGAGAAGGGTCATAGGGTCAGAACTAGTTCATGCTCAGAAAAATGGAACATGGATACGAGGAGGAGGATAAAACCCAAAAAGAAATGCTTACAATTTTTATCATACCCATTACCCATGCCCCTTTACAACCTAGAAAAGACCTATTGATCAGGATTATGGATTCCTTCAAGTTAGTGGAGAGTGGACTGAGGGTTGGCTTATGGAGTTAACTGAGACTTCTCACTTGTATAGGGATAAGAATCTTTGAAAAATTAAAGAAAAATTTGAATTCTGTTTTGACTGAGCAAGAAAACCCATCATTAGGAAAGGAGTGAATCATCCATTTTGAACTTGCAAGGGGAGTGCCAGTGATCTTTTCTTAATCTCTACATATTTATCTGGTTGTTTCTTTTAAATTTTGCTCGAGGACGAGCAAAGGTTGAAGTTTGGGGTTGTGATAAGAGTCTAAAAGACACAATCTTAAGGCATAAAAATTTAGTGAAAAAATCTAATTTTGAGTTAATTCTGAATATAAAAGCAACAAATATGACTCAATTTCATCCTGAGGTACACAGTGGAAGAAGAAAAACTGGATTTGGAGCAAAAATGGAGGAAAAATGAGCAAAAGAAGCCAAAATGAAGGATGGCGCGTCGACACCAAGAAAATATTCAAAAATTCAAAATAATGGAGAAAAATGCCAACGACTCAACGAACATGAAATCCAACGGTAGGGGAATGTGAAGTGGCGCGACCGCACCTTCGGAGGGCACTACCGCGCCAAGGAGCTGGCGCTACCTCACACAGAGACAACATGAACATGCCAAAGAGCTGTTGAAGATGGAAAGAGAAGTTATCGTTCTGGGAGCCAATGAAAAGTCCAAGGAGTGGCGCTGCCGCGCCACTACTACAAAAAATAATGGCTCTACCGCGCCAAGAAGTCTCCTAACTCGGCACGAATTCGATGGCCATTTCCAGACTTAGAAAGAACTCTGCTCCAGTGGCTCGATCGCACCAGATTCAGGCACAATATCGGCGCGACTGCGCCGATGACTCAGCAACACAAAGCCACAAAAATCTCGGGATCCTGACAACCAATCAAGCACAAACTTGGGAAAATATGTCCTAAGTGTCTAAGGAAGGTATCCACGAAGATTCTAAGGAAATTTACTCGAGTTCTAAATGTTTTGAATGACCAAGAAGTGAAGTTCAATACAAAAAAGGAAGCAACTGCCAAGAAGAGAAGATAAATCCAAGTTTGAAGGAGAGCATACCTGGAGTTCCCGAGTCCCAATTGAACCCAAATTTGGACTGGAGATTCCTGAGGATATTGAGGATCATATCACGAAAATTTAGGTCAATTCAATTTGGGTTTTTCAAGTTTAATATTTTCAAAGTGGTGGACCCAGTGCAGAGATTGGCAGCAGAAGCAATGTTACTTCTCAACAGTATATCTCGAGTTTCCTAACACAAAATAAACTCAAATTTCGTAGACATGGAAAGGACCATGGAAAGAAGGTTCGTGTCTAATTTCATCAAATTATGAGCTCAGGAAGGCATACTTTATACCCCTGGAATGAGACCAAATTACAAGACCTGGGCAGCAGAACAACTATAAATAGAGGTCCGAGGAAGGGTGTAAAGCATTCAATTTTCAATTCAATTTCCTCCTTTGTAGTTTAGTTCAGAGAGAGAAGAAGGTCTAGAGGGAGTCTTACACGACCTCTGGATACTTTGAGGAAGAAAGGTGGATATTTCAGCAAAGGAACAAGGGTGACCAGGAGCAGTCCTCCACAGGGAGTTTCTGCGCTTAGTTATTTCTTTTCTTTCATGGCTGTTATCAAAACCTTGAATTGTGTTTTTTATTCTAGTATGGAGTAGTCGTTTGTAGTTGGGAGTCCATGACTCCCCAGGCATGTAATGAGATTGATTTATTATATTTTAGTTGGCTTCAGTTTGGTGCATGAATGAGTATTCTTAAGTTGTTTATTCTTAATTCATGCTTGTTGTCCGGCGATGTACTGGCAATAAGGTGAAGCTAGACTTAAGGTAAGATATGTTGATAGGATATACAATATCTTTTTTTTCATGCATGTTGGGAGTCTAGCAAGTGCACTAGGTCAGCAAGTAATATAGACTTCGAGAGTCCGGATATCGATCCCACGAGACCTTGATGAGAACTTCGGTTTAAGCAAAGATTTTTCTATTGATTGAGGGAAAAGAAATTTTTGGTTTTGGTTTTGAAAACTGAAAAGAAAACAGAATTAAACTACAGGAAAAACTAATAGAGATGAGATGTTGGGGAAGAATGTCAATCCCTCCTCCTAGTTGCTAACATTCAAAGTTCTGATTTTATAGCTCAAATACCCTTACCTTGACTTAGTTTTTGAAAACCTGGTTACCCATATACAGGAAATAACATTCACCTAATCTCTGAACTCCATCACAATTCGAAACATTCAGATCCTTGGTGCATAAATATAAAATCTTGAAGATCAACTCTTATTCAGAACAAAAGTGTTTAAAGAGTCAAATTGCTTTCCACTAGTCTCCATCACAATCCGGAAACAACTAGTGAGAAAAGCAAGTTAACTTTCACTCATTTTTTTACCACCATCACAATCCGGAAACATTCAAATCCTAAGTGCATAAATATCAACTCTCTCATTCAGAGCAAGAGTTATAAAAAGTCACATCACTTTTCCACTAGTCTCCATCACAATCCGAAAACAACTAGTGAGAAAAATGAGTTGTTTTAGAAAACAAAGAATCATATAACCAACCCAAGTTTCTACTGAAATTTAACTTCTCTATTCGAACCTCATTAAACTTCAAATATCAATTCAGATCAGAAATAAGCAATGAACTCAGTTTCTAAAACAAAAGCAGGATATTTTATTGCTATAAACTTCAGAATTCAAACATAAAACAGCTAGGAGTTCATGACTTTCCCAACAAAGAGAGACTACTCCATAATAATAGAATAAACACACAGTAAAAAGGATTCAATTACAGCCATGGAAATAAGAAGAAAACAAGTACAAAAAACCCCCTTTTGAGGAACTGCCCCTTAGCTTCCACTCCTCCTTGACTGAAAACTCTTCCTTCTCTCCCTCTCTCTCTCAAATCTAAACTAGCTAAAAACAATAAAAACCTAAACTACTGTATTTACAACTCGAAACTGGATGAAAACTTGATCAAAAACAGGAACCAAAAAACTCTCCTTTGTGCTTTGCCTCAGACCTCCTTTTATAGCTGAAGCTCTGCCCAGAACTTGTAATTTTGGTCTCTGTCCAGGGGTATGAATTGTGACTTTCCGACCTCAGAATTGACTGAAATTACATCCGAACCTTCCCTACATAGTTTTTGACTTGTTTACGAAATTTGAAGTCATTCTGAGTTGAGAAACTTGAGATATCTCCTTGAGAAGGTGAACAGGTTCTGCAGCCAATTCCAGCACTGGGTCCACTACTTTGAAAATATAAAATTCCACCACCCCAACTTGGATTGGCCTGATTTTGCGTGTCACGATTCTCAATCCTGTCAGGAAGCTGTGGTCCAAATTTGGATCCAATTGGAAGTTGGAATCTCCAGATATGGCCTCTTCAATCTCGGACTTGTACTTTCCTTTTATGGCAGCAGTTTCCTTCTTTGTCTTGGACTTCTCTTCTTGACCATTCAATGCACCTAGACTCTGGAAATATATCATAAAATCTTCGTGAATACCTTCCTTAGCCAATTCGGACTTCTTCTTCCTAGTCTGGGCATGATTGGTAGGCAGAATCCCGAGATTTCCGCAAGTCACGAAGCAGAGTCAGCGGCGCAGTCGCGCCGTATTGTTCTTTGTTTTGGCGCGGTGCGCAACTGGAGAAGTTATTTTGTTTAAGTCTGGAGCACGGCCGTCGGGTCCAAAATGAAGAAGGATTCTTCATGGCGCGGTCGTGCCACTTTATGCTGTCGAATTAGCGCGGTCGCGCCACTTCTTAAACTCTTTGCTGACTTCCCGATATAGAACTTGACATCTTTGTAAGGAAACAGTGCAGCGCGGCAGCGCCATCTTCATGGCGCGGTAGCGCCCATGAGGGGCGCGGTCGTGCCATTTCACATTCACGAACTGTCCTCCTTTCAGCCTCACTAGCCGTTGGGAATTTCTTGGAATAATTTGAATTTACGCACATTTATCCGGGCGGTTGCGCCAGAATCGGTGCGGCGCCGTTCCCATTTTTTCTTGATTTTGCTCCTTTTTCCTTCATTTTTCCTCAGAATTTAGATTTTCTTCTTTTACAAGGTACCTGAGACACAAAACATGTATTTGAGTTATATTTGTCACTTTCATGCTCATAATCAACTCAAATGAGGAGTTTATGATCAATAATTCATGCATAAATAAGTGTCTTTTGGACACTTATCACAACCCCAAACTTAAACCTTTGCTCGTCCTCGAGCAAAAATCTGAAATAAATACCAGTTAGATCTGTAAAGACTAAGAAAAATTCAGTGATCCTCCCTTTTAAAGTTTTCAAGATAGATGATTCACTTCTTTCCTAATGATGGTTCTTCTTGCTTTGTCAAAATAGAATTCGAATTTTTTTCAAAATTTTCCAAAGATGTACATTTTCATAGGCCAACCCTCAGTCCACTCTCTACTAACCTGAAGGAATTCTCAATTCTAATCAATAGGTCTTTATGGGTTGTAATGAGGCATGGGCAATGGGTATGATGAAGATTTTTGGTTATTTCTTTTGCGTTTTATTCTCCTCCTCATATCCATTTTCCATTTTCCTAAGCATGAATTGGATTTGTGACTTTTCCTCCAAGCTCTTCCACCCCAAACATATTCTTTTGCATTGATCCCTCATTTTTTTTTCTTTTCCCACTTTTTTTTTTTTTTCCATGTATCTTTGTCTTTGGGTTTTGTCAAGAGTCTAGCTTACTTCGTCGGTTGACTCAGAGTCCCTAAGCTTGCTGAGGCCCGAGACCCGGTGCACACACGAGGTGGCCTTTCCCTTAACTAACCCACAACCTTTTCTTTCTTTTTCCTTGGCTTTGTTTGGAGTCCAGCTTACCTTGTCGGTTGACTCAGAGACCCTAAGCTTGCTGAGGCCCGAGTCCCGGTGCACACACAAGGTGGTCTTTCTCCTACTCAGCCCAGAATTTTTTTCTTTCTTTTCCTCTCTTGCTCCTTCTCCCCTTTTACAATGAAATATTTCTATACCCCTTATCCATCCCTCCTTATAACATCAAAATCTTTATCCATGCTCATTCAAACAGAACACTTCAATAATTTGCAGAATCATGGGTAAGGAAGAAACAAGTCTATTTATCACTAAGGCTGGTTCATGTAGCATGGGACATTGAAACAAAACAGGAATCTTTTCGGCTCAAGAGGTTTGACAAAAAGTGATGCAACTTGTGCATTAAAATGGGTGGCTTTGAAATAGGCTCAAACGATTTTTAAATAGGTGCCTAAATCACCTCAGAATTTTTAAAACCTGTCTCTGTTTCGCCTCAAGTTTACCTCAGGTTGGTTCTAGTGGTTGAAATCAACTTGCTCACATGTACTTTATTTTCAAAAACTGTTTTTAAAGAAAAATTATCATCCATTCAAGACTAAGCATCTGAACTAATATATTTTTCCAGAAAGTGAATCATGCTATTCATATGATCAGGGGTTTTCACTGGTATTTTTCAAAGTCTTTATTGGATTTTCTGGTGAAAAAAACGGTACTTTCAGATCCATGCATGAAAAGTATCCCACCCCAAACTTAAAATTTTTCAAATCTCTATAAAATTGCATGAAGAGTTTCCCACCCCAAACTTAAAAACATGCTTTGTCCCCAAAGCAGCAGTAAGCATAAGAGTGATAGAGATACTTCCCTGACTTTCTGGGTGGAGTAAGGTTGGATGGATCTCCTTTAGTGGCTTTTGCATTCTGCTCTCATGGGTTAGTGATAAAAATTTGCATGATTTTCAGCAATTAAAAATGAAAATTGACTAGAAGTGTCTCTCAGACATAAAATGTATCTTTAGAAGAATAC
Source organism: Aristolochia fimbriata (assembly GCA_019845555.1). Taxonomy (NCBI): domain Eukaryota; kingdom Viridiplantae; phylum Streptophyta; class Magnoliopsida; order Piperales; family Aristolochiaceae; genus Aristolochia; species Aristolochia fimbriata. Next base: position 18,004,464 of record CM034079.1, read on the forward strand.
CTGCAGTGGAGGTTCTGTTGCCGCACCTCTGTAGTGGCCAAATCTCAATATACCAAGTGGCACGGCCACGCCAGAATTTGGCGCGGTCGCGCCGAGTAATTCCTTGAAATTTTCTGATTCTGAATGCAATTGTGAATATTTCCAGTTTGGACAATTAAATATTAGAGAGAGGCATGCTTTTGAGTGATTTTCATATATTTTCATTGGAAGAATGAAGAAGTTCATGCTTTGAGACCAATCATTGAGAGTAAAAACATAATTTCATTAATATGAATGGAGATTGAGTACATATTAATGAAATCGCATTTAGCACACTCTCAGACATAATCACACACACAAAACAAGCTCACACACAAGATAAAAAGAACAAGTCAAAAGATCTTAGTAAAAGCTAAAAAAACATCTATTCTTCATCTTCTTCATCTTCTTCTTCTTCCTCTTCACCCTCTTCTTCTTCAGAGGTATCTCCAGTGGGCAGCTGATCCTCTGGTATTCCCTCATGCTGGGCCTACAATGTCCACATCTTCTTGTTGTACGTGGCCAATTTTCCCATCTTCCTTTCCAGCCCACTCATCCTCTCATGGAGAGCAGCCATGTCCATCTCCTTGGATGTGCTAGAACTTGCTGCTGATCTAGTTGGTGGGTGGTCTCTCATGATTTGCTTTACTGAGCTAGCTGAAATACCTTTGGGAACTTTTTCTATTGGCTCTGTGGAGCTCAGTGCAATCCCATTGGCCAAGCAAATGGCAGTGATGAGAGAGGGGAAAGGGAGTCGTCCTCTCTTGTGGTTTGCCATATCTATGATTTGTTTGTGAATGATGGCTCCCACATTGATGGGAATGCCTTCAAATAAAGCATGGAGGAAGTAGGCTCTCTCTGGTGTGATTTCAGTAAAATGGGAAGTAGAACTCAATTTTGTAAACAAGAACAGAGACCACACCTTAGCATCCAGATGCATGTCCTGTCTCTGGAAATGCAGCAATTTTCCTCTTCTGGTCTCCCACTTTGCTCCCCTTGGGCATAACCTCTCCGCTATCTCTGTGGCACTGACCTGCCCTCTTAAGACATCCATTGGTTCGGTGGGTTCATCAGGTGTGTGCAAGAAGTTGTTGATGTCATGGGGAAACAACTGGATCCACTTTCCCCTTACAAAGAATTGCCGCATTCTTTGATCTGGCAAGTTAACATATAATTCTTGGACTAGGGTGATGCTTGCTTGTGTAGGACTTTGTACCCATTGGGTCCATTCCCTTGCCTCTATCATTGCTCCATACTTTTCCTTAATGAGCTCATCCATGACGAACCCTCTCTCCATGTGGACATTGCACTTGGAAAATATGTCATTGAACCTCTTGTGTCCATCTGCTGTGACAAACCTCTCTTTATCCCACGTTCTTGCCACTTTTGCTTTTGATCTCTGGTAAAATTTTTGGGTTGCCATTTCAGTGCAAAAAAAATTGCTTTTTGGCCTTTTTGATGGGCTTGGTTCTCTCTGGTCTGAGGTCGGTTTGGGCTGAAAAGTGGGCCTTTGGAAAGCTCTACGTGTGTACTTTCACGATATGAAAACAGTTTTCCAAAACAAATCTCAGGTAATTCTATAGACGGCCCAAAAGAAGGCAAGATAAACAATGTTTTTCTGCCCAGAAATTTGCAGAAACCGAGAATAAACCCCCAACTTAGAGAACTTCATTCTCCCTTGTTCCTCAATGTAAATACCCCAAACCTGGACCAAATTAAACTAGGAAGTACCCTCTGTGTGGTCGTACCTTTTGTGTTAGGAGCTTGATTCCAGATTTTTCCAAACTTGACACCAAAAATGCCTACACCGAACTATTTTTCTGCTTGAACACTGTGCTGTGCCGAATTCCGAGGTGTTTCCGGCGAGATTTCTTCCATCTGGGCGGTGATTTGGAGAGGTAGAAGTTGAGGCTCTAGGTTTCAATTGATTTTGAGGCTTGAAAAACACTAGGAATGGAGGTTTGAGTCCGTAAAAACCTTCCCCAAGAGTGGAACCGGCACGTCGACCCCAATGGCCGTGCCGGTTCAGAACTAACTTTTCCGGGTTTCGCCGCGCCGAATTGAGTTTCGAGTTTTCTAACTTTTTTTGTGGTTTTCTGTTTTTTCTAAGCTGTAAAACTTTTTATCTAACACTCTCCTATCCTAGGTCTAATAACAATAATGAAAACAAATCAAAATCTCCTACAAATTCAAACAAATCCTAAAACTTTAAAAAAAACACTATTCAAACCTACAAAGCCTTAAAATTTTTCAAGAAAATTCAACCAAATCCTACTGCTATTGCTACACTACTGATATAAGTATCCTGATCCACCAGGATCGAATGGAAACTGGAACCATCCATGCTTGAGGGTTTTTTGACTTTAGAATGTATTACATGGTGATTCAAACTTTTGAGTAAAGAGCTGGTCACTCTTTCTCTTTTTTCTGGTTGGCTTCTAACTTGTTGTGCTCCTTTATTTTTAGCCAACTTTTTTTTTACATTGCCCAGACCTAATAAAATTTTGATTTTAACTTTTGTGGGTGGTTTATAGGGCTGGATAATGAAGAAATATATATCTAATGAGAGGAAAGAATGTTCATTGTCCTTCATGTCCTCTATCCTAACCTCTTTATGCTCTTCAAGGGGTTTCTCTTCCTTCTCTACCCCATCCCCTTCTTTTTCTTTTTTTTCATCTTCTTCTTTTTTATTTCTATGATCTTTTCATCTTCTCCCTCTTGAAGTTTCTGAAAATCACAATAACTCTTAAATCTCTCCATTGTATCTTCCTCTATGAGTTCGATATGACAGGTGGTCATCTGTCCTATTCCTATTTCCAAATTTCTGATGGAAGCTTCTTGATTCTTTAGGATTGCTTCTTGATCGTCAAGCCTGGCTTCATTCTGAGCATCTCTTTCTTCTTGATTTTCTAGGAACTTTAAAAAATCTCCTCAAGTCTGGCTCTTTGTGAATTATCAATGGTTCTTAAACTAGGTTGTTCATCAGGTGGATTTAACATAGTATCTATTTGGGCAAAATAGTTATCCACTAGAGTGGTCAGCCTAGACCAGTTTTCTTGAGGTTGAGGGGATATGCATGATGATATGAAGAGTCACTGAACATAGGAGGGTGATCATACATGAACCTTGACAATTTCCCATGTGGCAAATTGTCCTGCCAATCATTCTCAAAGAATCATTCCTCCATGAATCATGATTGGAAGATGCATATGGTTGGGGAATTTCCAAATAAGAACTAGGATAGGGACTTATCTCATTCTGCACATAATTCCACCTCTCCTCTGAGTGCTCTTTTTCAGTTCCAGATTGGGTTCATCTAGTGGCTCACCACTAATTCTGACTTTTATGCAAGAATCTGGTTCAACCTGAAAAGATAAAATAAAAATTTTAATCTCAATCAACAAAATAAAATTCACTTAAACTTACTCTCAATTCAATGGTCCCCGCAACGGCGCCAAAAAAACCTGTTGGGAGTCTAGCAAGTGCACTAGGTCAGCAAGTAATATAGACTTCGAGAGTCCAGATATCGATCCCACAAAGACCTTGATGAGAACTTCGGTTTAAGCAAAGATTTTTCTATTGATTGAGGGAAAATAAATTTTTGGTTTTGGTTTTGAAAACTGAAAAGAAAACAGAATTAAACTACTGGAAAAACTAATGGAGATGAGATGTTGGGGAAGAATGTCAATCCCTCCTAGTTGCTAACATTCAAAGTTCTGATTTTATAGCTCAAATACCCTTACCTTGACTTAGTTTTTGAAAACTTGGTTACCCATATACAGGAAATAACTTTCACCTAATCTCTGAACTCCATCACAATCCAAAAACATTCAGATCCTTGGTGCATAAATATAAAATCTTGAAGATCAACTCTTATTCAGAACAAAAGTGTTTAAAGAGTCAAATTGCTTTCCACTAGTCTCCATCACAATCCGAAACAACTAGTGAGAAAAAGCAAGTTAACTTTCACTCATTCTTTGAACTCCATCACAATCCGAAACATTCAAATCCTAAGTGCATAAATATCAACTCTCTCATTCAGAACAAGAGTTATAAAAAGTCTCATCACTTTTCCACTAGTCTCCATCACATTCCAAAAACAACTAGTGAGAAAAAAACGAGTTGTTTTAGAAAAAAAATGAATCATATAACCAACCCAACTTTCTACTGAAATTTAACTTCTCTATTCGAACCTCATTAAACTTCAAATATCAATTCAGATCAGAAATAAGTAATGAACTCAGTTTCTAAAACAAAAGCAGGATATTTTGTTGCTATAAACTTCAGAATTCAAACATAAAACAGCTAGCAGTTCATGACTTCCCCAACAAAGAGAGACTACTCCATAATAATAGAATAAACACACAGTAAAAATGATTCAATTACAGCCATGGAAATAAGAAGAACACAAGTACAGAAAACCCCCTTTTGGAACTGCCCCTTAGCTTACACTCCTCCTTGACTGAAATCTCTTCCTTCTCTCCCTCTCTCTCTCAACTCTAAACTAAATAAAAACAATAAAAACCTAAACTAATGTATTTACAACTCGAAACTGGATGAAAACTTGATAAAAAATTGGATCCAAAAAACTCTCCTTTGTGCTTTGCCTCGGACCTCCTTTTATAGTTGAAGCTCTGCCCAGAACTTGTAATTTTGGTCTCTGTCCAGGGGTATGAATTGTGACTTTCCAACCTCAGAATTGACTGAAATTACATCCGAACCTTCTCTACATAGTTCTTGACTTGTTTACGAAATTTTAAGTCATTCTAAGTTGGGAAACTTGAGATATCTCCTTGAGAGGTTGAACTGGTTCTGCTGCCAATTTCAGCTCTGGGTCCACCACTTTGAAAATATAAAATTCCACCAACCCGACTTGGATTGGCCTGATTTTCCGTGTCATGATTCTCAATCCTCTCAGGAAGCTGTGGTCCAAATTTGCATCCAATTGGAAGTTGGAATCTCCAGATATAGCCTCTTCAATCTCGGACTTATTCTTTCCTTTTATGGCAGCAGTTTCCTTCTTTGTCTTGGACTTCTCTTCTTGACCATTCAATGCACCTAGACTCTGGAAATATATCATAAAATCTTCATGGATACCTTCCTTAGCCAATTCGGACTTCTTCTTCCAAGTCTGGGCATGATTGGTAGTCAAAATCCCGAGATTTCTGCAAGTCACGAAGCAAAGTCAGCGGCCCGGTCGCGCCGTATTGTTCTATGTTTTGGCGCGGTCGCGCCACTGGAGCAGTTATTTTGTTTAAGTCTGGAGCACGGCATTCGGGTCCAAAACGAGGAAGGATTCTTAATGGCGCGGTCGCGCCACTTTATGCTGTCGAATTGGTGCGGTCGCGCCACTCCTTAAACTCTTTGCTGACTTCCCGATATAGAACTTAGCATCTTTGTAAGGAAACAGTTCAGCGCGGCAACGCCACTGGTAGCGCCATCTTCATGGCGCAGAGTAAGCGCCACGGGGCGCGTAGCGCCATGAGGGGCGGTCGCTTTCATTTCACTTTCACGAACTGTCCTCCTTTCAGCCTCACTAGCTGTTGGGAATTTCTTAGAATAATTTGAATTTACGCATATTTATCCGGCGCGGTCGCGCCATTCCCTTTTTTGCTTGATTTTGCTCCTTTTTCCTTCATTTTTCCTCAGAATTTAGATTTTCTTCTTTTACAAGGTACCTGAGATTTTCTTCTTTTACAAGGTATTTGAGTTATATTTGTCACTTTCATGCTCATAATCAACTCAAATTAGGAATTTATGATCAATAATTCATGCATAAATAAGTGTCTTTTGGACACTTATCAATGCACTAGGTAAATCAACTGATTTTAGCCCCGACTCTCTCGGTTGGTAACCTTGGCCCTTATGGTTCTGGCACACTTGGCTCAGTTTATCCTCGACCTTAAAGTAATACCCTATTGGATTGGTTTGATCTACCTATGACACAAGACCTGATTCCCGACCATAGGTAGGGTCAATGAGCTTCACGTGTAAGCTATCAAGTAGAGTCGATTATGCCGGATAGTTTACTCTAGGAGATAGAAAAAGGTGATGCCGATGCGGATTGTACCCATGGTTTTATAGGCTCGTCAGAAATTGATTTCTAAAACATAATTTCTATTCAATCTCAGAAGTGTCTAGGGAGGGAATTGGATTCCCAACGTCTTCTCTCCTCATTGAAATTCCTGAAAAGCTTTTTCGCAACAGTTTTCAAGTAATTGTTTAGGTTAATTTTCTGATTTTGATAAAGTATTTTATCCAGGATACTCAAACTTTGAATTATAACTCAGAAAGCAATGAACTACTAGCTTGGTCTTTGTGGGATGATAATCGGACTTACATAAGTCTATATTACATTGCTTAGTCCTCTTGCTAGTGATTAGCTTGGATCACATCAGTAATAATCCCACATTGAAAAATACAACAGAGCTTCATTAATATATATCCGATTACCTAGTAGATGCCTCTTGGCTAGCTGCTTGTCGTCCGAAGCCTAATCTATCGGGTGAAGGGCTGTGTGCTTGCCTGGGCTTAGTGTATAAGTTAAAATCATCCTTAAGTTATACATGAGCCACCCAAGCAGCTAGCCAACAATTTTTCTCTTTTCCTTTTTATGCTTTGTGGTTCATATATTTCTCCAAAGTCAACAGAAGAGAATGATCTCGTTTGTGCAAGACGGGAGCTCGTAAAATGTATAACTATTTTATATTAGTATATAAACTATTTATATTATTGTGTAAAATAATTTAATGAATACTAATTAATTTGTTTCAAACAAAGAATATAAGTGTTAGTCTAAATATTTTATTGTTTAATATATTTTCATTACACTAAATTAAGTCTAGACGTACAGTTCATATTTATATTTTCTTGAAGCTACACAAATACAAATAAAATTTTTTGAATATTAATTTAAAGTAATGATATATTTTTTTATTTATTTCCATAGGGGTAAAATTATTTATCTATCGCACGAGCATGTTAAAAATACGGAGGGAAGACAGCTTTGGGAGCATAACAAATTGGCTAGTTTGCTTATTTAATTTTACACGCTTTCGGTTCGACTCATCCCGTTCCTCTACAAAAATTCCAACCCGGACAAGTCGGCCAAATTGAGGATCGTGATGTCATTGTACTAGAACTCGGAGAGCGCTTTTCAGAAATAGGTCTCGGAAAAATCCCACAATGAAAAATACAACAGAGCTTCAATAGTATAGAAGTGATTACCCAATGGACGCCTCTTGGCTAGCTGCTTGTGGTCCGGAGTAATCTACCAGTTGCAGGGCTGTGTGCCCGCCTGGGCTTAGTGTACATTTAAGGTATAAAATGCATAAGTTATACACGAGCCACCCAAGCAGCTAGACGAGAACGATCTCGTTTGTTCAAGACGGGAGCTTTTCTTGCTATTTGTAGCCGACTCTGTGCAGTTGTTGAGGGTCGATCCTTGGAATGGGGATCGTGATCCCATTTTGGCTGTAGTTGTTGAGATGAGAGGAGGACCAGAAGTTCCTCCGTTGGATCCTCCGAAAGAGGATTGTGAATGTCCTTTTTGGCTTCTTCAATTGGCGACCAGATTTGCTGTCGTTTAACTGTAGAAGATGCTGACTTGTAACTTGACTGCTGAATGGTGCTGATGCGGTGGCTCACTCGCTGACTGGGGCATCGATTGTACCGATGACGTAGCGACGTGAATAGGCTACGACGAATGGCTTTGAAAATCGACAGAGCCTACCCACGATGATCGATTGCTGGATCGGTAGGCGTTTGGGCTCGTCGAATTTGGGTTGTTCACATTTTGGTGCATACAGATTGCCCCGTTCGAGACTTGACCATTTGGAGAGAACGATCAAGTTTCGAATGTGAAGAAGAACAAACACAACGCACACACACAACACATTTTTTTTTCTTTTTTTTTTTAACCCTCTTAGTCTTTTAGGGTCGTTTATCTTTTCATGTACGTATCCTTTTCTATCCTTTTCTACCCTTGTATTTTGTATGTATATATATATATATTTTTGTTTCTCTTCTTTTTTTTTTTGTTCTGTTGCTATTTTAGAGCTGTTTGCTTTTTCGATTTTTTCTTCTCTTTTTTTTTTATAGAGAGACACTGAGTACCTGAGCAGAGAAGTTGTTCAGGTTTGAGCGTCGATGCCGAGTTGAAGTCGCCTGAGCTGCGCTCTGTTTGACTATTGTAGTCGAAGCTCGTTTTAGAACCTCAGAGAAGACAGTCGCGACGAACGTTGATAATTTCTGCAAGATTCGGTGACTTACGCTCGGGAGGCGCTCTTCCGGGTCACGTCGAAGAGTTGACGCAGGCAATGCGACAGCCTTTCTTCTATATCTCCTGCTTGATGCACAGGGGAGAGGATGCGCATAGGGATAGGCACAATGGGGCCACCTTGGCTGAATTGAACCTCTCGGCGAGTTGGAATGTCTTTCTTGGGTTGTTTCATCGACATTAGCTCCTTTCTTCTGTCGACAGTTTCGCTTCAGCGCAGGTCGCAGAGGAATTGAGGTGAGGGAATGTGGGCCCCACTTTCCAGCGCAGGCTCCTTTTGAATGGAGAAATACTTATTCTTTCCCACGAATTTGGGATAATTAGGTTTAAGGGTTCTATCCTCTCATTCTGGGTGTGCTCTGCGAATTTGGGTCTCCTCCCTGTTTGCAAATTTGGCTTGGGAGATTGAGAACTGTTGAGGCTTCCCTATCTGTGATTTTGGTTGGGAGGGTAGTCTGCGACTGCTATTTGGGAGACAGACTGCGACTGTGACCCAGGAGTCTGTCTGCAATTCTGTGTTTTCTGTCAGTCTGCAATTCTGTGTTTTCTGTCAGCCTACGAATTTTGGCTCCTTGCGACTTAACTCTGTTTGTGAATGAGGTTGACTGTGAGATTGAGAAACTGCGACTTCTTTGGGGATTTCTCTGTTTGTGAATTGGGAGACTGCCTGTGACTTCCTGCGATTTGACTACCAATGATTTGACTGCCTGCAATTTGGGAGACAGTCTGCTGAGAATTTGGGACTGCGACCTGCTGCCTGTTGCCATCTGTCTCTCTGCAAATTGGCATTCTGTGAAATTGGGAGGCTGCAACTTTTGGGAGATAGTCTGCGAGTTTGGCTGCCTGTCTCTGCGATTTGACTCTGCAATCTTCTCCAAGCCCCAGCTTGCATCAGAACTTCTCTGCGACCCAGAATTTAAAGGTACTGTATAAAAATCTTCTCAGCAGTCTCTAGCTGAATTCGAGTCAGCCCGGGGTCCCCACTCTCTTTTCTTTCTTCTTTTCTTCCTCCCTCTTTCGTCTTCTTTTTCTCTCCTCTCATTTTCAACTCCTCCCTCATCTCTCTTTTTGTTTTCGATTTCTCTTGCATTTTCTCTCAGTTTTCTTCTCTTTTTTTTTTGTCTCTCTCGAGTTGTCTCTTTTGCGCACTCCAAGTGCCAGTCAATTTGTTAGTGTGATGGACTGATGATCCTTTTTTCATCGTTTGGTTGTGTCGCACCTTGCTCTGTCGCCAGGTGCTGAAGTTGATTTCAGTCGCACACGGCTGGGTCGTCTGGAGGCTGAATTTCAGTGCTGGTCGCGTCCATCTCGGTCGCCAGGCACTGATGGTTTGTTTCAAGGGAGTCCAGCTTGGTCTCCTTGCTGCGAGTTACGCATCGATTGTGTCCGGCTTGGTTGCCCAGAATGCAGTTTTCATTCTCGGTCGTGTCCGGCTCGATCGCCGAGCGCGAGACTTATGTTTCAAGTGAACCCGACTTGGTCGCCGAGAGACTGAAGTTGTTCCGAGTGATCCCGGCTTGGTCGCTGGGGAGTTGGACTTCTGCACGCTGGAATCGGCTCGGTCGCCGAGTGCTGTAAATTTCCCTCAATTTCTTTCGGCTCGATTGTCGGGGAGTTCAGGTCGCGTCTGGCTAGATCGCCGTGCCCTGAGGTTGTGTTTTGGCTACGTCCTGCTCGGTCGCCGGGCGCTGGAGCTTCTCTTTTCTTTTATTTGGCTTGGTTGTCGATTGCTGCGGTCGCATCTCGCACGGTTGTCGGGTGCTGAAGTCGCATCTGGCTTGGTCGCCGGGTGTGAATTTCTGTGTGGTCGCAGCCAGCAGGAGTCACCGAGTGCGCGGTACTGTGTGGACGCTGCCGACAAGAGTCGCCGAGTGAGAATTGCTGTGTGGTCGCATCGACTTGGACGCCGAGTGCAAGGCCCCTGTTTTGGTTGTAGGGGCTTGGCTGGCTTGCCGAGAAAAATTTCTTTTCTTTTGCGACTGCTTCTTTTTCTTGCTCGCAATCGTTTCTGCAATTACTTCTTTTTGTCGCTGCTCTTTTTTTTTTTTTGGCGACCGCTTTTTTCAATCACTGCATTTTTTTGTTTGGAGGGGGTTTACGTGCCAGCTCCGATTGGCTGCGTCCGGCTCGGTCACCGGGTGTTGAATTTGTGTTTTTTTGGTCGCGTCCAGCTCGGTCGTCGGGCACAAAGCTTTGGAACTATGTCCGGCTCGGTCGCCGGGCACAGTGCCTTTGTGTTTTGGTCGCGTCCCATTTTGTTGCTAGGCACGAATCTCGAATGGTGCTTGGCTCGGTCACCGGGAGCAGTGTGTTTATCTCCATCGCGTCCGACTTTTTTGCTGGTTTCGAGGCTTTTGAACTGTACTCGGCTCGGTCGCCGGGCACAATATATTTGTTTTGCAGCATTCGTTTCCAGTCAAACTCAGTCGTCAGGCACTAGGATTGAATGTGCCGCGTCTGGCTCTGTCGTCAGATGCTGAACTCTCCGTTTGGTTGTGTCTGAGTCGGTCGCCGGGCACTGGAGTTTGATTTTGCTCGCGTCTAGTTTGGTTGTTGGGCGCGAGGTTGTTGTTTTAGTCATGTCTGACATTCTTGAGTCCGAACGCGAAGCTTTTGAACTATGCTCGATTCAGTCACCGAGCACAGTAATTCTGTTTTGGTCGCACTCGACTTGGTTGCCGGGCGCGACATTTTTTTTTTAACTGCTCTCGGCTCGGTCGTTGGGAACAGGAATTTGCTGTTTTGATCGCGGTCGGCTTCGTTGCTGGTCGGGAACCCTTGAACTGTGCTCGGTTCGGTCGCCGGGCATAGTGTCTATCTCTGTCGCATCCAATTTTGTTGCTGGACGCGAGGTTGTTGTTTTGGTCGTGGCCGGCTCTGTCTCCGGGAGTGGAGCTTTTGAACTGTGCTCGGCTTGGTCGCCAAGTGTAGTGCTTCTGCTTTGATCGCACTAGGCTCTGTCGCCGAGTGCTCTAATTTTTCTTTGGTCATGTCCAGCTCTGTCGCCGGCGCCGGGTTGTTGAACTATGCTCGCAGAGATTTTGCTTCAAGGCAATTTGGTTTACCGACCAAGTCGTCTAGGACAATCGGTGAATTACCCTCTCTTTTTTTTTTTTTTTCTTCGATCATCAATTTTTTTCTTGACGACCGGTCTTTTTTTGTCGCCTCCCCCCCCCCTTTTTTTTTTGTTTGCATTTTTTTTTTCTTCTCCATTTTGTTTTTGTTTGCGACCTAGACTTCTCCATCCCAGGTCGCAAGAGACACATTTGTTTTCGAATTTTAAGAGAGCAGTGAATCCACTTCTTTGTCCTGCCTTTGTCTGACCATCACAACCACCAAGACCGTTGTGAGGGGCGCCCTTCGGGACTGCCTACGAATCCGCGATTCCAAGGAAGAACAGAAGCCACTGTTGTTGGCTCTTGGGGGACCGTCGGCCTATGGCGGTTGTGACGTAACTGCGCCCACAGTCAAGGCTGTTCACGACCTGTGGAGTCGCCCTGTTGTACACGAGGACGACCAGATTTGTTATCTCCCGAGGGTCGACGAAGCCTTGTCGTCTCCACATCAGGCTGTAGGCAACATCTTGCTGAGTCCGATGCATGATCAACTGGTCCGTTTCAAGACGCCGAAACTTAATATCGACAGCGACCAGTTCGACTCTTGGGAGAGTCGACCGGAGGTGAACTTCACCCCCTGCCCCATGCCTTTCTACTTCGAATGGGCAGATGTCTTCCTCCGTACTTGTTCCGAGTTGTTGGCCGCGGCAGACCTTACTCACGCAGTTCGAGCATCCATGTTTTCGTATCGGTGCTGCAGCAACGTCATTCATTCTTTTCTGGAGGTCTGGTGGTCCTCTACAAACACCATTTTCACTCGCGAAGGGGAGCTTTCAATTTCTTTATGGGATATGCATCGCCTCGGCGGGCTGCCCCTCTCCAGGAGCATCTATGATGAAGTGACTCCAACGGTTGCAGATTTCGCTCAGAGTCGCTCTATGCCGCTACTCGAGAGTATTCGATACCTCATCCTTGCGTACTATTGACATTTCTGTCGTCTGAGAGCTTCGAACGTGGAAGGCTTTTTTGGGGTTTCTATGTCCGAGTGGGTATCCTTCTGGTTCCGTGTAAGGGGACGACGACCTATAGAAGACCCGTGGGCTGATCGTGGGAAGACAACAGGCTTTGGTCGCGACCGGGTCGGCCGTGCAGAATCAACCCTCTCTCGAGCTCGGAGTTCTTGGCGCCCTCGTAGATGAGGTCTACCCAGCTGCCTTTTGTCTATGTGGTTTTGTCGTTTTGTCTTGCCTTTACCTGGCAGCATGCTGAGGTTATGTGCCTTCAAGATGGCCTGTTTCATGGCCAGCAAGTAAGAAATATAGTCTGGCTAGCAACACGGCTTTGGCCAGCATTTATCGGGGACTCAACGACTTTTCACCAGGGAAGGTTTCTTAGCTGTTCATCTACGCGCATAGCTTACCCAGCGGTTTGGAGTCCACGAGGCTGACTCTAGCGACAGCGACAAACCCCTCATGATGCTCAACCGTTATCCAGAGCTTGTTCGCGTTTATACCAAGAAGGAGGCTCGTTCTTTGTTTTGGCACGGCGGAGTGCGATGCTGGTATCCTTCAGAGGCTCTTACCCCTGGTCCGATCCTTAACAAGGCTGGTCACTTCGCATCTCAGATTGAAGTGGAATATTTTCGTTGCCTACGGGTGACGTCTTTGGTCTTACGGTAGCGCGATCTTCTTGTGGTGGAGCCCTATAGTCCTCATCGGGTTTTACCAAGACTTGACAGGTGTGTTATTCTCTGACCAACGGAATGCGGCCACGGTTAACGTACTTGTGGCATTATGGCGAGCATGGACTGCCTGTCCTCTTGGTAGTGTGGAGGTGGCTGCCTTCGTGGGTCCAGACTCAGATCCGGGTGTCACATCCCTTTTCCGGGAGTCCTGGCTTGAGGCAGTTGTTCCCCTCTTTGCGGTAGCAACTCTTGAACCCTCTTCTTCTCTTTTTTTTTTTTGTTCCTTTTGTAGTTTCTGATTTCTTTTCTTTCTTTCTCCACAGTGTGCATGGAGGAAATTTAGCGGAGCATTTGCGCCAGAAACAGTCTTGCCGCCTGTGCAAGGAGATGGCGTCGCGGAGGGTTGGAGCCGAAGGGGTTCGCGGTCAAGTTCGAAGCCTCCTGTTACGGTGAAACAAAGCAAGGGTGGGAAGAAGCGGGCGCCTCAACCGAAGGTCGTGAAGGAGAAGCCGTCGTCCCTTTCGCAAGTCGCGCCCAAGAAGGGCATCGTGATTCAAGATGCATCTTCGGCCCAGGGGGATCCTCGGCCAGTAGTACTTTCTTTATCAGCAGCCGATGATCCTGCAGGCAAGGGGAAGGGATTGGCTAAGTCGGTGACTTCGCCGAAGAAGACTGCTTCGAAAAAGAAGTCAGCGGCTCCGCAGTCCGAGCCTTTCATTTTCGTTCCTCCTTTCTTCAAGAAGCGGCTGCGGACTGGTCTAGGTAAGCCTCTGACTAATGTAGCTCCTCATGTTGTTGCTCAACCCTCGGGAACTCCTCTGTCGGAGTCGGGAGAAAAGGATAGGGAGTCGGCGCTTCTCGACGAGTCTATTGTTCTGCCGACTGGAGAAGCTACTGCAGAGCCATCGGTATTGTTACCTGCACCGGCGACCCAGGATGGAGCGCGGACAGTCCATGAGTTTGGAGACCTTGCTTCTGATGACCTTTCCATCGTCGTAGCTCTGTTTGTGGACCAGCCTAACTTTCGGCAGGGATTTGTTCGACCTTGCCGAAGTTGGAGCTTACCCGTCAATTGGGGTGGGTCAAGAGGGAGCACCGCCTGCCATCACTGCTGATGAGCTGTTAGTTCGTGGAAGCCGAAAGCCCGGCGGCGACGACCGTTGGTGAGGGCATGATGCCTCTTCAACCTTCGAATGGGCCGGTTGTGGCTGAGGAGCTTGGAGTTGATGCCGGAATTACAGTCGGGGGTGAGTTTTGATGGCCTGTTTCCAGTCCGTCTCCACTTGTCGTTGCGACTTCAAGGAGGGAGGTCTTTGTGACGTTTCCTCCTAGTAGCAGAGAGACAACTCTTGCCGCCAAGGAAGGAGCTTCAGGTTCGGCCTGTCAACCCATCAGCGAGGATTCCTCCATTTCGCGACCTTCATCGGTAAGTGTATAAGCTATTTCTTTGTGTGTGTTTTTTCTCTTTCTTTTCTTCCCCTTTGTTTTCCTTATCTCTCTTTTTCTAGGTGTCGGCCTTCCGTCCTTCAAGGAGGACGAGGCTGTTACTGCAGCAATCTGTGTTGGGGCTGTGGACAGAGTTCGTCAAGTCGAATTTATTGCCGGCTGACGACCCATGTTCGCCAGAGCTTGTAGGAGATACTCGCGTCATTCTCGACCATTTGAGAGGAGTCGGCGTTGACACTTCGGTGTTGGGGCAGTGAGTAGAGGATTTTTCCTCGGAGGTGGATCATTTTCATCGGCTGCGCAGCTCCTTGGCCGGTAAACTCAGTCTGGCTGAGCAGTTCGCTGCGGAAGCTGAGCTCGCACAGACAGTCCAGCGGGTGAGCCGTCGGCGCGACGACTTAACGGTGGACTTGGATATACATCAGACGAAGCGAGAAGCTGCTGAGGTTGAGCAGAAAGCTCTTTGTGATCGTCTGGCTTTTATATTGACTCAACTCGACTCCATCAATGTCGAGCTTGCGACGATCCGTAGGGTAATTGACACTGCCGAGGAGGAAGTTTCTGCTCTCGAGGGTCATCTTGCTTCTATTCGTTCGCATCCCATTCTCGACGAGGCCGAGACATGGGAATTGGCTGAGGATCGTGCCGAAGTGGTTCGGCTGCAGCGACGAGTGGCTGACTTTGAGCTTCCTCGACTATGATGTAGTTTTGCTTGCATTTCTCTTTTTTGTAGCTTCTCCCTTTTGTTTGTTGCGAGGCTTGCATTGTTCTCATCACACACTTTTTTTTTTGCAATGAGAAATATTGTTTCTTTTATTCTATTTCTTTTCATTTTTTTTTTTTTCCGCTGCCTCTTCATGCGTAAAATCGTTTAAGGAACTTACCGTTAGTTATCGGCAGCTCGGAACCGTTTGAAGTTACTATCTAGTAAGCTCCATTGGTGTAGGCTTCCTGCACCACAGACGGTCCTTCCCATTTCGGCGCGAACTTGCCCCCGGTTTTGGTCGTAAAGAGTATTGGCCGTCTGACAGCTAGAACCAAGTCGCCTTTCTCGAATGACCTGAGCCGTACTTTTTTGTTGAAGGCTCGGGTCATGCGAGATTGGTAGCATTCGAGCCTTTGTTGCGCTTCGAGTTGCTGCTCGTCGAGTGACTCAAGTTCTGCGAGTCACAACTGAGCGCACTCCTCCGTCGTGAACCTTCTTCTCTAATAGCGATCGCGAAGAGGGGAAGTTGTACCTCGAGTGGGGAGCACCGCCGGGTGCCGTGAGACTAGCGAATATGGAGTCGACGGGTCGGCGTCAAACGACGCTCAGACGCCCATAAGACATCGCCGAGCTTCGTCCCCAACTCTTTTGTTGGCACCGATGGTTTTCTTCAGGATCTTGCAGAGCGTTTTGTTGAATGCTTCTGCGAGTCCATTGGCTGTCGGGTTGTAAGCCGGCGATGTCCACCGTTGTAAGCAAAAATTTCGCGGCGGTCCATGACTCGGTTTCTGAACGGTGTGCCATTGTCCGTCACTATGTGTCGAGGAACCCCATATCGGTAGATAATTTGGGTCCGGATGAAATTGGCGATGGTGGTAGCCTTGACTTCTCGGTAGGGAACAGCTTCGGCCCATTTCGAGAAGTAGTCGGTGGCAGCCAGGATGTATTGCATGTCGGAGTCGAATTTAGGAGTGATGGGACCAATGATGTCCATCCCCCAAGCTTCAAACGGCCATGACGCGATTGTCGGGTGAAGCGGCTCCGGTGGCTGATGTATATAATCGACATGGAGTTGGCATGGTCTGCAGGTTCGAGCCATTTCGGTGGCTGATAAGTATCTAAAAGACACTATTTTTAGGCCTTAATTGGAATTGGAAATTATATTTTTGAGTTAATAATCATCATAATATCATTATATATATCTCATATTCATATTTTCTCTCTCAGGAGTCCAACTCAACAAGAATCATTGAAATCGGAGCTAAAATCGGGAAGATATGAAAATATTAGTACAAAAAGGTAAGAGGTTGCAGGAACTGGCGCGACCGCACCAGTTTGAAGACAAATTCTGGCGCTACCACACCACCAGAATGGCGCGACCACGCCAAGATGGCGCCACAAGGCCTATGAAGTTTCCAAATATGAACAGGACTCTTTTCATTCGAGTACTTAGATGAATTTCAGCCGAGTGGCGCGACCGCGCCAATTTAAGGCATAGTTATGGCGCGACCGCGCCAGTGACTCAGCAATGCAAAATCGCACAAATCTCGGGATTCAGACAAGTAATCATGATAAAACGTGGGAGTTAGAGTCCTAAGTGTATAAGGAAGGTGCCCACGAAGTCTATAGAGGAAATTGAGGGAAATCCTAAGAGGTTTGAATCCTCAAAGAGGTGGAGTGCTATTCTTGATTTGGAGACTGCCATAAAAGGAAAGTACATGACCGAGATTGAAGAGGCCGTATCTTGGAGATTTTGACTTCCAATTGGATCCAAATTTGTACCACAGCTTCCTGAGAGGATTTAGAATCATGAAATGGAAAATCAGGCCAATCCAAGTCGGTTTTGTGGAGTTTTATATTTTCAAAGTGTCTGACCCAGTGCAGAAATTGGCAGCAGAAGCAATCCAACTTCTTCACATCATATCTCGAGTTTCCCAACTCAGATTGGACTCAAATTTCGTGAGAAAGGCAAGGACCATCTAAGGAAGGTTCGTATGTAATTTCATCCAATTCAGAGGTCAGAAAGACATAATTCATACCCCTGGACAGAGACCAATTTACAAGGCCTCGGCAGCAGGACAAGTATAAATAGCGGTCCGAGTTTAGAGTTTATCATCCATTTTTCATCCAGTTCCGAGTTACAGCTCTTAGAATAGTTTGTAATTTAGGTTTTTATTGTTTTTAATTAGTTTGGAGGAGAGAAAAGTCCAGAGGAAGTCTTACACCCACCTCTTGGTACTTTGGAGAGAAGGAAGAGATTTCAGTCAAGGAGGAGTTGAAGCTAAGGGCAGTTCCTTAAAGGGGGTTTTCTGTACTTATTTTCTTTTTATTTTCATGGCTGTAATTGAATCCTCTTTGTGTGTTTATTCTATTATTATGGAGTAGTCTCTCTTTGTTGGGGAAGTCATGAACTCCTAGTTGTCACTTGTTTAAATTCTGAAATTATAGCAATAAAATACCTGGCTTTTGTTTTAGAAACTAGGTTCAGTGCTTATTTCTGATCTGAATTCAATTCTGGAATTTAAAGAGGTTCGAATAGAGAAGTTAAATTTCAGTAGAGATTTGGGTTAGTTATTTGATTCCTGTTTTCTAAAACAACTCGCTTTTAAACTAGATTGTTCCGGTTATGAAGGAGACTAGTGGAAAGGCGATGTGACTTGTTAAACTCTTGTTCTGAATAAGAGAGAGTTAATCTTCTAGCTTTTATATTTATGCACTTAGGATTTGAATGTTCTGGTTTATGAAGGAGTTCAAGGAATAGGTGAAAGTTATTTCCTGTATATGGGTAACCAGGTTTTCAAAAGCTAAGTCAAGGTAAGGGTATTTGAGCTATAAAATCAGAACTTTGCATGTTAGCAACTAGGAGGGATTGACACTTTTCCCCAACATCTCATCTCTATCAGTTTTTCCAGTAGTTAATTCTGTTTTGTTTTTCAGTTCTCAAAATCAAAAACCAAAAATTTCTTTTCCTCAATCAATAGAGAAATCTTTGCTTAAACTAAGTTCTCACCAAGGTCTCTGTGGGATCGATATCTGGACTCTCGAGTCTATATTACTTGCTGACCTAGTGCACTTTCTAGACACCCAACAAGTTTTTGGCGCCGTTATTGGGGACCATTGAATTGGGTGTATGTTTAAGTGAATTTTGAAGTGTTGATTGAGATTAAAATTTTTTATTCTATCTTTTCAGGTTGAACCAGATTCATGCATGAAAACAAGAGTTAGCGGTGAGCCACTAGATGAACCCGATCTGGAACGTGAAAGAGCACTCAGATGAGAGGTGGAATTATGTGCAGAATGAGATAAGTCCTTATCCTAAATCAATTTGGGAAACTCCCCAACCATATACATCTTCTAACTATGATCCATGGAGGTGTGATTCTGATATATCATGTTCCATTGATTATGAACCTAATGATTACTATAGAAGAGAGCATGATGATGATTCCTCTAGGCAATATGAAAATCAGTATTTTGAGAATTATTGGCAGGACAATTTGCCAAATGGACAATCGTCCATGTTCAAGTATGATCACCCTCCTATGTTTCGTGATTCTTTTTATCCTCATGCATATCCCCCTCAGCCTCAAGAAGACTTGTCTAGGTTGGCCCCTCCAGTGGATAACTATTGTGCATCTTCTAATTGTGATCCATGGAGGCAAAAACAGGAACAAAAAGCTAACCTTGAGGACCTCCTTTCAAGGATTATAGCAAATCAAGAAAAAAGAGATGCTCGGATTGAAGCCAGGCTTCAAACTCAAGAGGCATCAATCCAAAATCTGGAAATACAAATGGGACAGCTGGCTAATATCATATCAGGTAGGAACCAAGGTACATCTAGCTCTTCTTGTGTTAACTTGTTACTGCAGAACACATAGAGGAAGATTCAATGGAGAGAGCTGAGAGTTATTGTGATTTCCAGAAATTTCAAGAGGGTGAGGGTGAAAAGATCATGGAGGAAAAAGAAGAAGATGAAAAAGAGAAAGAAGGGGATGGGGTTGAAAAAGAAGAGAAACCCCTTGAAGAGAATGAAGAGGTTAGGATAGAGGACACAAAGGCTAATGAACATTCTTTCCTCTCATTAGATATAGATTTCTTCATTATCCAGCCCTATAAACCATCCATAAAATATGAAGGGGAGGAAGAAGAAACCATAGGTCATATCATAGAACCTTCCCATGAAAAGCCATAAGAGAATTGGGTAGAGAAAGAAGAAAAGATTGAGAAAGAAGAAAAGATAGGGCTCTCCTTTGATTTAGACTTTTTCATCATCCCACCTTATACACCTAGCCCAAAAATACAACTAAAAATTTTATTGGGGTTGGACAAGAGAATGAATGAGTGGTGGATATGGGTAAAGATATACTTCTTAGAAGCCACAAAGTCAAAAGAAAGGATTTTTAACTCAACAACAAAATTTGGTTGCTTTAGCATAAAGCATTGCAAAGGAAGAAAGGTCATGATGAGTGGATTGGAAAAGAATTTTTTTTTTTGGTCTAGGGGAATGAAGCTACTGGTCTGGCTGAGGAGCATAAACTTAGCTCATGGGAGGCAGCCCATGGTAGGTAAGTTAGTTTAGTTTTTCAATTAAATTGTTCTCTTGCTTTGAATAAATCACTTTATGTAGATATTAGATCTTAGGTTTAGATTTATTTTACTCATGTTATGTTAGTCTTTTGAATTTTTTTGTTTTAATAAATACCAGAAAAAAAAAAAAAAAAAAAAAGTGTCTAAGGCACCTGTCCTTGAAAAAAATCTAGAATTTGAAAGCTAAGTAGAGTTGCATGAAGCCATTTTTTCAGCTATACTTGATGTATTTCTAGATGTGTTTTTCAAAGTCTAAATGCAGATATCTGAAGAAGGACATTTGAACTATCTTTTCCAACCATTCACAACAGCTTTCTTCAAAAGAAAAGCCATCAGAACACTCAGGAAAACTTTGTGCAGAAAAAGCAATGTAGCAGCAACTCTATTCGAGATGCCAAGTTTGGAGCCGAATTCTAAAAAAATCTGGAAGTGGAACCAACCAAGGAAAGGTAGGTAGTTCAAGAGGGCACTTACTAGATAAAATAGGGCCTGATTTGAGGAATTTTCATTGAGTAGAACGGAAGTAATGACTGCTGCAACTTGGGTAGGTAAAACTATTTTTTGGAAAAAATTTGGGTTGGAAACAATACCGTCTTTCTATCTTTGAGCTGATTTTTAAAATTTTCTATAATGATTCTTGGAAAACAGTTTTAATAAAATTAAATTTCAAACTTATTACTTTCCAAGAAACCCTTTTTCAGCTCTAGATGATAAGGGGTTAGGGAGATACAATGCTTGTAAAATACCTCCAACTCACTTTCTGCCCAGAATATCAAATTTACTGCCAAGTTTTCAAATCTGTTTATTTTTCAATTCCCTTGACGAAAATGCATGAAACCTGTTTTATTGTGCACCTCTGAACCTTAACAACATGTTCCAAGTGAAATTTTTAAATTTTGCATTCAGAATTTCAATGTATGGAGGAAAAGAGTGCTGCTTCAGCATGCCAAATTCTCAAGCCCCACCACACATGTTTGATCAATTTCCGAGGATATGTAACTCAGAATCATTCCATTCCAATTCTGATATATTCTTCTTTATGAGTTATATTCATTGGTAAAATTTCATAAATTTTTGAATTCGCTTTGCAATAATTTTGTGCTTTGAATGGTTCTAACCACTTTTGACCAAGCATGAAGGCAGCTCTGGTTCAAATTCCTCATGGTGCCGCTACAAACCTGGAAGTTCAAGCAACCAACATTCTCAGGTAAGTTTCTTACCCTCTATCTCATTTTATTGAATTGATCAGAATGCAAAATTTTTAGTTTGGGGTGGGAAACTCAGATTTTAAATTCTAGTTGGTTTTCATTGTTTAGTTATATTTGATTTGTTTGTCGTTATTTTTTTGTTGAGTCAATACCAGAAGAATGTTTCTAAATCTGAAAAAGTTTTTGGAAAATTTTGTGGGAACTCTTATTTGTGGATTGAGAAGACAGGTCTCATTCATTCTCTTGAGAAATATATTTGTTTGAATGTTTAGTTTTGGGCATGAGAAAAGTTGTCTTGGAAAGTGGTTTGATTTTTTGAATGCATTGATCATGTTTATTTTGTACAATAGAACCAACCTGAAGGAAGATCGAGGCGAAACAAAGACAGGTTTTTCAAAATTATGAAATGATCTAGGCACTTGTTTTGAACCGTTTGAGCCTTTTTGAGCCACCCACTTTAATGCTCAAGATGCATCACCTTTTGTCAAACATTTTGAGCCGACAAGATCCTTGCTTTGTTTTCAATTCCCACATTACATGAACCAGCCTTTGTGATGAATAAGCTTGTTTCTTATTGACCTATATTTCTCCAAATTATTGAAGTGTTCTATTTGAATGAGCATGGACAAAAATCTGAAGTTATGGAGAAATAAGGAGGGATGAGTGAAGGTTATAGAAATTCTTTGAAAAGGAGATGAAAGAAGGAGCAAGATGAATGAAAAAGGTGCTGGAATATCTGAGAGGAAAAGAGAAAACAAAAAAAAAAAAAAAAAAAAAGAAAAATTTGCTGAGTTAGGAGAAAGGCCACCTTGTGTGTGCACCGGGTCTAGGGCCTCAGCACGCTTAGGGACTCTGAGTCAACCAGCAAGGTATGTTAGACTCCAAATAAAGCCAAAAAAAAAAAAAAAAAAAAAAAAAAAAGCTTTTCCTTGGGAGATGAGGTAGAGATTGGGATTAAGGAGAAGGTGCAAAAATCTTTGTTTTGTTTGATTGCTTTGAGGACAAAGCAAATTTTTAAGTTTGGGGTGGTGTGCTACAATCAGAGATGGTTCATACTCAGGAAGATGGGACATGGATATGAGGAGGACGACCGACCTATAAAATTTTTTATCCTTAATTTTTTCCTTACCCATTACCCACGGCCAATTACAACCTATAGAAGACCTTTTGATCATAGTTTCAAAATTCCTTCATGTTAGTGGAGATTAGACTGATGGTTGGCTTATGTTGTTCAATTTAAACTGCTCACATGCATGGGAAAGTGGTATGTATGGTGGAAGATAGCTTGATCATGCCTTGACAAAACAGGATAACCAAGAATAGGAGAGGTTTGAATGAGTAAATCTTTGATTGATGCTTTGAAAGGGTAACCCCAAAGATTTTTCTTAAAACTTTGATGATTGGTCGTAACTCTGGTTCATTTTTTTTAATTTTTCTCGAGGACGAGCAAAGGTTTAAGTTTGGGGTTATGATAAGTGTCTAAAAGACACTATTTTTAGGCCTTAATTGGAATTGGAAATTACATTTTAGAGTCTATAATCATCATAATATCATTTTATATGTCTCAAATTCATATTTTCTCTCTCAGTAGTCCAAACCCAACAAGAATCATTGAAATCGGAGCTAAAATGAGGAAGATATGAAGATTTTAGTGAAAAAAGGTACAAGGTTGCAAGAATCGGCGCGACCGCACCAGTTAGAAGACAAATTCTGGCGCTACCGCGCCACCAGAATGACGCGACCGTGCCAAGATGGCGCCACAAGGCCTATGAAGTTTCCAAACACGACCAGGACTCTTTCCATTCGAGTACTTAGAAGAATTTTAGCCGAGTGGCGCGACCGCGCCAATTTAAGGCACAGTTATGGCGCGACCGCGCTAGTGACTCAGCAATACAAAATCGCATAAATCTCGGGATTCTGACAAGTAATCATGATAAAACGAGGGAGTTAGAGTCCTAAGTGTATAAGGAAGGTGTCCACGAAGTCTATAGAGGAAATTGAGGGAAATCCTAAGAGGTTTGAATCCTCAAAGAGGTGGAGTGCTATTCTTGATTAGGAGACTGCCATAAAAGGAAAGTACAAGTCCGGGATTGAAGATGCCATATCTGGAGATCCAACTTCCAATTGATCCAAATTTGGACCACATCTTCCTGAGAGGATTTAGAATCATGAAACAGAAAAAATCAGGCCAATCCAAGTCAGTTTTGTGGAGTTTTATATTTTCAAAGTGGCTGACACAAAGGTCAGAAAATTGGCAAGTAGAAGCAATCCAACTTCTTCACATCATATCTCGAAGTTTCCTAAAACAGATTGGACTTAAATTTCGTGATAAAGGCAAGGACCATCTAAGGAAAGTTCGTATGTAATTTCATCAATTCGGTGGTCGGAAGACATAATTCTTACCCCTGGACAGAGACCAATTTACAAGGCTTGGGTAGCAGGACAAGTATAAATAGGGGTCCGAGTTTAGAGTTTATCATCCAGTTTTCACCCGGTTTGAGTTCCAGCTCATAGAATAGATTGTAGTTTAGGTTTTTATTGTTTTTAGTTAGTTATGAGAGGAGAGAAAGTCCAGAGGAAGTCTTACACGACCTCTTGGTACTTTGGAGAGAAGGAAGAGATTTCAGTCAAGGAGGAGTTGAAGCTAAGGGCGCCCCTCAAAGGGGTTTTTCTGTACTTGTTTTCTTCTTATTTTCATGGCTGTAATTGAATCCTCTTTGTGTGTTTATTCTATTATTATGGAGTAGTCTCCCTTTGTTGGGGAAGTCATGAACTCCTAGTTGTCACTTGTTTAAATTCTAAAATTATAGCAATAAAATCGAGAAATCTTCCGTGCGAACGCGCCTCACCTTGAGGCTGCACAAATTTTAACGGAAGTTACTTTTCCACTTTAACAGTAATAAAGTTATTAAAAAATACCATAAATACCCTTTAGAATAGCATAGAAAAATTTAAAATACCATTCATATCCCAAATAAAATTTTAAATTAACAAAAGTTAAAAGTTATTCAAAATTACAAGAAATACCCTTTAAATTAGCATTGTACAATTTAAAATACCATTTGTATCTTAGATGAAATATTAAAAAAACAACAAAGGTAAAGTTATTCAAAAATACCAGAAATACCCTTTATAGTATCATTGTATAATTTAAAATTCCACTCATATCCCATATAAAATATTAAATATTTCAAAAAAACCCTTTAACGGTTTTTATGTAAAAAAATCAGAAATACCCTATTATGTAAGTATTCTATAATTTAAAATTTTATTCATATCCCAAAAAAAAAAAAATATTACATTATCGATTACGATTTCAAGTGACAATATATATTGTCGGTTAAGAATGCAAATCACAATGTACATTTTCAGTTAGGAATCCAAATGACAATGAACATTTTCGGTTAGGATTCTAAGTGACAATGTACATTGTCGGTTATGAATCAAGTGACAATGTACATTGTCGGTTAGGATTCTAAGTGACAATGTACATTGTCGGTTAGGATTCTAAGTGACAATGTACATTGTCGGTTAGGATTCCAAGTGACAATGTACATTGTCGGTTAGGATTCTAAGTGACAATGTACATTGTCGGTTAGGATTCTAAGTGACAATGTACATTGTCGGTTAGGATTCTAAGTGACAATGTACATTGTCGGTTAGAAATCAATTGACAATGTACATTGTCGGTTAGGGATCCTAACCGACAATGTACATTGTCGATTAGAATCCTAGCGACAATGTACATTGTCGGTTAGAAATCCAATTGACAATGTACATTGTCGGTTTAGGATCCTAGCGACAATGTACATTGTCGGTTAAAATCCAATTGACAATGTACATTGTCGGTTAGAAATCAATTGACAATGTACATTGTCGGTTAGGATCCTAGCGACAATGTACATTGTCAGTTAGGATCCTAACCGACAATGTACATTGTCGGTTAGAAATCCAATTGACAATGTACATTGTCGGTTAGGATCCTAACCGACAATGTACATTGTCGGTTAGGATCCTAAGCGACAATGTACATTGTCAGTTAGATCCTAACCGACAATGTACATTGTCGGTTAGAAATCCAATTGACAATGTACATTGTCGGTTAGGATCCTAACCGACAATGTACATTGTCAGTTAGGATCCTAAGCGACAATGTACATTGTCGGTTAGAAATCCAATTGACAATGTACATTGTCGGTTAGGATCCTAACGACAATGTACATTGTCGCTTAGGATCCTAACCGACAATGTACATTGTCGGTTAGGATCCTAACCGACAATGTACATTGTCGGTTAGGATCCCAACCCACAATGTACATTGTCGGTTAGAAATCCAATTGACAATGTACATTGTCGGTTAGGATCCTAACCGACAATGTACATTGTCGGTTAGGATCCCAATCGACAATGTACATTGTCGGTTGGGATCCCAACCGACAATGTACATTGTCGGTTAGAAATCCAATTGACAATGTACATTGTCGGTTAGGATCCTAACCGACAATGTACATTGTCGATTAGGATCCTAGCGACAATGTACATTGTCGGTTAGGATCCTAACCGACAATGTACATTGTCGGTTAGGATCCCAGCGACAATGTACATTGTCGCTTAGGATCCTAGCGACAATGTACATTGTCGGTTAGGATCCTAACCGACAATGTACATTGTTGTCGGTTAGAAATCCAATTGACAATGTACATTGTCGGTTAGGATCCTAGCGACAATGTACATTGTCGCTAAAATCAATTGACAATGTACATTGTCGGTTAGGGATCCTAAGCGACAATGTACATTGTCGGTTAGGATCCTAAGCGACAATGTACATTGTCGGTTAGATTCTAGCGACAATGTACATTGTCGCTAGGAATCAAACCGACAATGTACATTATCGGGTTAGGAATCCAAGCAACGATGTACATTGTCGCTTAGGAATCTAAGCGGCGATCCTAACCGACAATGTACATTGTTGGTAGGATTCCAAGTGACATTGTACATTGTCGGTTAGGATCCCAGCGACAATGTACATTGTCGGTTTACAACGCATTTGTTGGTTAAGAATCCAAGCGACAATGTCGGTTAGGATTCTAAGCGAGAATGTACAATGTCGGTTAGGATTCTAAGGGATTGTGCATTGTCGGTTAGGATTCCAAGTGATTTGTACATTATCGATTCCTTTAATTCAACCGACAATATACGTTGTCGGGGCTCAATTCTAAGCGACAATGTACATTGTCGATTCTAAGCGATAATGTACATTGTCGGTTAGGATTCTAAGTTTACAATATACATTTTTTGATTAGGATTCAAAACGACAAAGTACATTGTTGGTTAGGAATCCAAGTGAAAAATAAAAAAAGAGAAAAAAAAAGGAGAAAAACCTAGATAGAGAAAAAAGAAAACTTAGAGAAAAACCTAGAAAATCTAGCAGAGAAAAAAAAAAAAACTTAGAGAGAAAAAAGAGAAAAAAGATAGAAAAAAAAAGAAAAAGAAAAACCTAGAGATTGAAAAAAAAGAGAAAAAAAGAGAAAACTTAGAGAGAAAAAAGAGAAAAACTTAGAGAGAAAAAAAAAAAAAAACCTAGAGAGAGAAAAAAAAAAAAAACATAGAGAGAAAAAAAAAAAGAAAAAACCTAGAGAAAAAAAAAAAACTTAGAGAGAAAAAAAAAAATCAAGAGAGAGAAAAAAGAGAAAACCCAGAGAGAAAAGAAAAAGAGAAAACCTTGAGAGAGAAAAAGAAAAAACCTAGAGAGAAAAAAGAGAAAACCCAGAGAGAAAAAAAAAAAACCTAGAGAAAAAAAAAAAACCTAAAAGAAAAGAGAAACCCAAGAGAAAAAAAAAAAAGAGAGAAAAAAAACAAAAAAAAAAGAGAAAACTTAGAGAGAAAAAGAGAAAACCTAGAGAGAGAAAAAGAGAAAACCTAGAGAGAGAAAAGAGAAAAAAACTTAGAGAGAAAAGAGAAAAACCTAGAAGAGAGAAAAAAAAAAAACCAAGAGAAAACCTGAGAGAGAAAAAAAAGAAAACCAAGTGAGAGAAAAAAGAGAAAACTTAGAGAGAGAAAAAAAGAGAAAACCTAGAGAGAGAAAAAGAGAAAACCCTAGAGAGAAAAAAAAAAACTAAGAAAAAAAAGAAAAACCCAGTGAGAGAAAAAAAAAAAAGAAACCAAAAGAGAAAACTAAGTAAAAAAAGAGAAAACCTAGAGAGAGAAAAGAGAAAAAAAGAAGAAGTAAAAGAGAAAACCAGAGAGAAAAAAGAAAAACCTAGAAAGAGAAAACCAAGAAAAAAGAGAAAACCTAGAGAGAAAAAGAGAAAAACCTAGAGAGAGAAAAAGAGAAAAACCTAGAGAGAGAGAAAAAGAAGGAACCCTAGAGAGATAAAAACCTAGAGAGAGAAAAAGAGGAAAACCAAGAGAGATAAAAACCTAGAGAGAAAAAACTTAGGGAAAAAAAAGCCTAGAGAGAAAAAAACCTAGAGAGAGAGAAAGAGAGAAACCTGGAGTGAGAAAGAGAAAAACCTTGAGAGAGAGAGTAAAAACCTAGAGAGAAAAAGAGAGTACAACTTAGAGAGAGAGAGAGAGAAAAAAAAACCTAGAGAGAAAAAGATAGAAAACTTAGAGAGAAATGTGATAGAATACTAATGTAATGAGGTTACACAAGTTAAAACAGGAAGATCTCTTACTTAGGGACAAAAATAAAAAAAAATTGTTTACAAAGTATTACTTTTCATAGAACACATTGGTGCACTATAACTGTCATGTTGCATAATAAATTTTGTTGTTCATGTATTGTTGTTTACTTAAACAATACATTTAAAGGAAATCATAATACACAACAACATCGAACCACTCTGCTCCCCGGCAGCTCTCATCATCAAAATTTTTATCTTCATTTTACGTTGTGTGGCATGCACTTCATTGAGAGCTCTACAACTGAAAAAATGACAATAAAGTAATTAAAAATACATCCACCTCTAAATAATAGGATCTCAATAATTTGATTATGATATAGCATTTTTTCCTTCCGGACTCATAACCGGTATAGAATTAAACCACATTCAGGGACTGATAATATTTCCATTACTGAATTCACATAAAAAATTGAGAAAGGAAAGAAGAAATTTGGAAACACCCCATGGAGCAATAAGAGTCATGACACTCTCAGCCTTTAAAAAAATTAATTGCCGCAGTAATTCAAGAGTACATGAAATTGTATTGTCCAAAGCAAAGATGAAAGATAAGAATAATATTTTGTTTGATACATGTTTGATAAGAATGGCAAAGAAAAAATTTCTGTTTGATAAGAATGGTAACCAAAAAAATTTCCGTTTGATAAGAATGCCAACAGAAAAAAAAAATTTGTTTGATAAGAATGAAAAACAAAGGAAGTACTTTAAACAACTTCATATCATTTATTGCAAATTACATATTTCCATGACTCAAGTTATGCTGACTAAGCCACTATTGGACTTTTACAGACCCAAGACTCTGTCAGCAGCAGTTATGCAAAAACTCAAATATTAAAAAGATGAAAACCATATGAATTGATTATTGACATTGTGAAGAGCTACAACAACCTACGAAAAGATTCAAGTAAAGAGATTCTTTAATTAGTCAACCAAGGTGAAAAACCATCAGGAGTCTCTGGGGGCTTTTGGGGTCCCTTTTCTGACAACCCTTTTGGGTTTTCTGTTAATTAGGTTTCTAGATGACCTGTATTCTTTGTTTGTAGAATACCCTTCCCATGCATCGTCAGAGTCTCTACTGGAGTCTTGATGGTTCCTATGCCTGTGATGACGATGATTATGATGATGGTGACGGTGGTGGTGGTGGTGTTTGATGGGACTGAATTTCTTTCCTATCTTTTTCATCGACCCGACTTGCCTCCTCCCCGAACCAAATCGATCCTCCCACCAAAAAAATGGATCAAATAATCCTTTCTTATGTAACAACCACAACAAGATGATAACTACAAACATCGAATCCAACCAAGGCAGATATATTGAATGTGGCAGCTGAAGTCGAAGAAACTTGAGCATTTGTTTACGCTCATAAGGCACGATCATTAAAATTTGGGGCTATTGAACAATGCAAAGAAAGTTTATAGTGATGTGAACGGTTTGATTTGGCAAAGTTTATTACGTACTGCATGATTTACCGGTGAAAAAAAATCTACAAAATAGCCCCAAATTGTCTTCCTTATGCCTCTTATAGCATCAAAGAAACCATTCATTCCATCTTTTCTTGTCCCGGTATCCGAACAACCTGAAAAGTTAAAATAACTATGCCGAAATGATTCCTTTAAGAAATATCGAATGGAGGCTGTTCTAAAACGCCCACGACCTCGCCATTAACAAGAACGAGAGCGGTCGTCACAAATTGGCATGTTGCTTTCGATCAATTTTATTGAAATTTGAATCTTTCAAGATAGTCGCAGCCAGCGGTAAAAAAAAAATGTGTCAACAAAACAAAGAATTCTTAGGTGCCACCTTGTACAAATCTTACGAAAGCAAAAGAAATAGATTGTACCAAGACACTCATACTTCAGCGGCCCGATTTGTAGTTGGATAGACTTCAAACGAACGCCTAGCGGTTTCTTGAGTTTCAACCCACCTCCATCCGGACCGATACCTTTGGAGCGGTCAAACCGTTGATCTAAAAATAAAAAACTTCATCTATCGGTCAAACCATTAGAAGAAGATAAAAAAAATAATCACGGTGCACCAAAGCAAAGATTTGGCGATCAATAGAGTGATATGCGGGGGAAGAATCAATGAAATGGGGCAATGAGGAATTATGTGCGCGATAATAATACCGTTATGTTTGTATGATGCTTCCAAGGTACCAATATTCCTAGTAGTGATTGTGGCCGTCCCAAATTGTGTTAGAGCTTCAAATGTCGAAACCTGTTACACTTATAATTTCACAGGACTCCTAATCATGGAAACAAATAATTAAACATCAATGCCACAAGAAAGAATGAAAACGTTGATCAAGAATCATTCAATAAAAGAGAACACGAAATAACTCACCTCGATAAACATATTCTATATCATCAGCACGCAGCTTCAATTAATGTGTTCATGTTTAAAGCTTCATTATTCCTATAGAAAATGAATGTGTTTCAAATCGTCCTGAAAATGGTTACGAAAAAATCTTGAAAAAAAGCATTACTAATAAAGATGAAAGTGGATATACTTGTTAATGCATCTCACGAGAACGTAAAACTTACCCGATGTTCGTTGATTCTTTCAAACCTGCCCTCCACTCTATATTGGGGCAACAGATTATTCTCGATCTCGTATTGATCCGCGATTAAGATAAAAAATTAAGATGCGCTTTTGTGTATACATGTGATAATACGTTTGCATTGAATATAAAGGTTGAGCATGACAGCTTAGCTGCAGGTTTGAAGTACACGGACGCGTGCCAAAAATCCATAGAATCGGTTATGCAAACAACTCCCCTGTGGTCCCCGAAAGCGTAAGTCCGGTTGTGCGGTAAAAAGCCTCATAACTCACGCCAATTTTGTCACACTCGATGCCATCAAGAAATCTCACTCTCTCAAGAAGCATCCACATAGAGAAATTTCTTCCTAGATTCTCATGCGGGCGATCTTGAAACCCTTCAAACGTCGGAGAGTGCTAGTTATAGCTAACCAAACAAAACGGCAAGGTAATGGGGTAGAACAAGATCATTACATAGAGAAACAGAGATTTTGAGAGCTAGTTTCCCAAGGAGAACGTTTTAGCTCAAGAGTTAAAATAAGCCTTTTAGGCCGACATGTTGAATGGATTGCTCGCGAAAACAAAAGGTGCAAGATATCCATGGAAAATAATAAGTAAAATTACGACTGAATATCTAAGGGGCTGCCACTTATGATCAAGGTTAATGCTGAATGAAGTTGTGACATACCCGTCTAGGGATAACTAGATAAAGGTCTTCAAAGGACGGTATACTAGTATAGCCAACAAAATCTCCGAAGAGGTGAACTCTCAAGAAATTGTCATTGGACAATCGTCGTTCGCTTTTGGGACCGACAACCACTTCCCTGTCACCAAAGTTTAATCCCAATGGAATGAAAACCCACCCATTCACTTGATATTTATAAAAAAAAAGGGATTAAGATCTCTTAGTACAACTTTGTGCTCAACGATTACTACAGATTATCCCCTCGATGAAAGATGATAAAATATAAATAATGTTGTGGAAGAATCACCGAAAAGAAAAGTATTTGAAAAGACGGGCATAAAGATGGCAGGTCCCATGTCAATTGTACTAACTCATTTATCTACCAAAAGAGATCTGGGGTATGCTAACAATGAAATTAAAAGACATTGAACAGCTTATGGACAAAAAATAGATAAAAGCACGTAAACGACAATAGAGAATTAGAGAGCATCATTCTAGGCATAATCTGAACATAATAAAACAAAATGGGAAATCAAGAAATCGGACCAAAGGGATTTCAAGATTGATGCGACTTTCATCGATGTTTTTTGTTCGCTTCTTTACTTGAATTCGGACATTAAAACCAAGTGATCGCCCTCCCAATTTCAAACACATGAAACCTTCAGAATATAAGCAATGAAGAAAAGAAAATAGGTCATCAAATACGCATTACCATTTCAGAAATAACGGATAAAAAAGATAGAGAAAATTAAAAAATTTAAAAGAATAATGAGGTATACAACTTTCAAGGAAATAAGTTAATATAGTGATAAAATAATAATTAACCTTATTTATATATCATGGTGAAGATTCAAAATATCTAGATTTGAAAATAAATAGTACAAATAACATGTTAATTTTCCATACCAGTCTTGTGAAAATCGAAGACAGTGGGCAGTGTTGGCCTTTCCTTTTAACAACGTATCAACTACACAAAATCGACAACAAAGCTTATAATGAAAGCGATGAGAGAAAAACTAAATTTTCAGTTTCCGCGAATATGATAACAAGGCACTCAAACCCAGCACTCACAAAAGTTTCCGCATGTGGACGGAGTCCGACGCCTTGGTCCGCAGGGACAGCAAATAGGCTACTTACAGGAACAAGTAAAGAAATTAACATACAATGTATGATAAGTGGCAAAAGACCAACGCAAAGAGCCTAATCTCACCTTAGTTTTTTTTGATATAACGACCGCTTTGATCTTTCAACCTTGTATCCAAAGTGGAATGATGAATGCGATTTTATTGGTTTATGAATTATGACAAAGAATTGATTGAAAAGGCTAAATGAGTGAGAATAAAAAGATAGAATGTCATGATCTCGAAATGGCCGAATTTAGATGAACAAGAAGCGTAATGTGATTTTCCCTTCTATCAAGATGAAGTACTTGCCTCTCACATGATTTAACAATTTTGGCAATCGGCGTCCGGGCTCACATTTGCATGTTCTCGACGGTTATGCTCCTCGGCTTTGAACGGAACATCCCGAAAAAAAGCTATAATGTATTAACATTACGTAGTTTCTTTTTTTTCCCTACGAGAGATCTCAAAAGAAGCTGCATCTTGAAATAAAGGTAAAGAACTAAAAAGGCGGTAATATCATTGACCATTCAAATGATACAAATTGCATCTGCTTGTTGAGAAAAAAAAAAGAAAGATAAAATTTTAACGGACACATAAAGGCCTCAGAACCGATGGTACAAAACCAACTAATACAAGCAACCTACCCGTATGTATGTTATCTCCTACAAATAGCAGTATGCAGCAGACTTGTTGACCGTAATAATTGGGGTGTTCTTATTGTTCCGATCGGTGAGTTGCATTATCCTCTGTTTCAACCAGGTTCGCTACAATTGAAGATTCTCCTCCACTCTTGAGAAAAAAGGAAATGCATCGATAATAGGATTAAAGGACCGAGAATGAAGAGTTGTACTCCTATATATGACAAGACTGAAAAATCTGCGCCACTTACCGACCGCTAGGCAATTTGCCAAGTTCACTACAATCTTTTGCTTGCAATCCAACCTTGTCTAGATCTGAGTGCTTCTCGCACTTTTCAATCTTAGATTTCAAAAGGATTTCGACCCGAATAGCCTTTCCTAATCATAACGTGAGCAGAGATGGTATTTACAGTGTAATTTTGGCATTAAAATATCAAAAACGATGCAGCCGTTAGAAGCTGCGTTCTCACCGCTAAAAAAAAGTGAGAATGTGGGCGCACCGCAGCCCCGCTCCTTAAAAATAATCCGATACCCAATTCCTCCGACTTAACTAGAGGATTTGCATAAGCAAAAGTTAATAGTTGAGTTTCAAGGCAATATCTATTAACCGGGCGATACGTAAGACGATTCATGAGCAGGAAGGAATGCCTAACATACACTATAGGCAAACATTTACACAAAGATAAAGGAAAGAAATGTAGTTCATACAACAATAATTCAACCAAAATCTT
This sequence comes from Aristolochia fimbriata, assembly GCA_019845555.1. Classification (NCBI taxonomy): domain Eukaryota; kingdom Viridiplantae; phylum Streptophyta; class Magnoliopsida; order Piperales; family Aristolochiaceae; genus Aristolochia; species Aristolochia fimbriata. The sequence continues at coordinate 18,037,846 of CM034079.1, forward strand.
ATAAACCACCGGAAACGGGGAGAGGTTGAGAGAGGTTCACCAATCAAAATTTTATGAATCAAGCAGGCTTTTCATAAGTGTTCTGGTCACGGAACTCAATAATACGACTCCCGATCATTTCAGCCACATGAGGTTGCACAAACATGTGGGTGCTATCCAGCATGTGCAATATGAACCTCACGGGAAGCGGGTAAAGATGCATTGTAGCTGACAATAAATTGTGCCATGGGTACATCACGCAAACATCACAATAGTGTAACTAGAGCGCTAATCATGCATCCAAAAAAGCAGGCCACCGAAAACAAGCAGCTACACGCACCATGAGATAAAGAGTCCCTTAGTAGCATTCACCATAATGTAAGCGCCTGAGCCTTTACCTGCACAAAGGAATGTATAAACCATAACTCATACAAAAGTCTTCGTGACTACAGGGATCATCACATAATGCAGCTTATATCTTTAAAAACACAAGATCTGAGATGCAAATGGAGCTACTTTTTTTCATGGTTCCTGGTAGTAACAATTTTGTCTCATATTTTTGTAACTAACTATGGTCATGGCACTTGTCCAATGCATCTCAAGTATGTTCTCATGATCCTTTACAAGCCGAATACGCATGATATTTTCTAGACTATTTTACCATTGCCTGAACCTTCCCAAAAGGAGATGGATTCATTTTCAAAGTTCTTTAGCCATGACATAACTTTTTATCAATAGGTGATCTTAACTCCTCAAACTCCCCTGCTCATCTTTAGACAAAAGTACACTTTCAAGTAAAATCTCTACATCTCATCGTTTCACTCTTTCACCAGCTTCTCCAACAGGATATTCCACTTTTAGTTATGTGTTCCAGCATCTGAAGAAATCTTCTTGTAGCAGTTCACATCCAGTTCCTGCTCAAACTTGTTGACCTGGGATATTTGCAGCAACTTACTAAAAGCAACTTTGACTCTCACAGCCAGCAGCTCTTGGACCTTAGCAGATTTTTCAAGGACTTTTTTGACTAATCAAGCCTACTTATACATGATTTTATATTTGCTTCCACAAAAACAACTTTTTAGTAATTTCAGCTCTTGGGAGACAAATACATTTTAAAGGAGGCTTGAATGTCTAATTAAAAAAGAGGCACTAGAGGCAATGCAATCCACCAAGCCTCCGAAACACATACTAGAAGCCATATGTACAGTATTATCAGCATATAAAAAGTGGATAGAGAAGGCCAATTTTGTTTTAAGGCTCAAATCGTAAATAAATATGGATTTCCGAGAGCCATTTTTTTTTTCTATCTGCTAAAGTTTTAGTTGAATAATGTTATGAGCTATCAAGTGATTATACTTTCTTTAGATTGGTAAAAAGTTAGAGATGTATTCCTCTAATAAGTAGATAGTTTAACTCTTCTCATTGCTTGATTGCCCTAGCTCAAATAAAGGAATCTTTTGTGACTTTTGGGACTTCATCTATCCCTACTCCTCATATACATCTATCTCTACTCCTCATATACCATTGAACAATGTGTTATTTGTTCTTCAATTTTCACTTAGTCTTCTTTCAGTTGGTAAAAGTAACAAACTGGATTTTGTGACTACTTTGCTTTCCATTGTGTGTTGAAGACAGCAAAAGCAAAGAGGTGATTGGCACTAAGTGACTAATTTGCTTTCCATTCTGTGTTAGTGATCGTACTAAAGTGACTTGGTTATTTAAAAAGAAAATTCTGGAGTTTTCTCTTCATTTGAGCATTGTCAGTTCAACGTTAAACTTAAGGTATTTAGATTTCACTATGCTAAAGAATATCTTTCACATCAATCATAAATGTATTGTGCAAGGAAAGGTACTACTCATTGAACATCATCTACTTAGTCAATAGCATTCCTGCTTCCTTCTACCAAAATTTTTCCATCAAACTAATTATATGCCATTTGAGGGGAAGAAGATACACCTGAACAGAAATCCTGCAAGTAATTCCAGGCAATTGGAAGAAGTTCAATAGCCTGCAACTTCCACAAAGCTAAGCTCGAAAGCAGTTCATTGGTTGTTCAAGACTAATTGGAAGCACAAGAGAAGGTGAAAAATCTCGGGCTAGAACTTCATCGAGTAGCCGAGGAACGGCCGAAACCGAAATAACTCGATTGAAGGACGGCGTTATGCCACAAAAAAAAAAAGTTAAACAAAGTGTCGAAAATTTCAGGAAGAAGATCATAGAAAATTGCAGTTTCAACAAATGGAGACAAAGAAGGGAAATAGCCCTAGCAAATAAAACGAGAGGCGAGGGGAAAAAGAGAGGCGAGAGAACACATACCGGGGCGGAGCTTCACCGGGCGACGGTCGGTTCGCGAAGAACTACGAATAATGAGAGAACACCGTCAACGAGAAGCCAAGTATTAATTTTCAATCGGAGAATCCCGAGAGTGTTGAAACATTGGCTAAGAGCAGGAAAACATCTTACCGTCCACACAACCTAATTGGCGGTGCTAGGCTGCTATATGTCATCTCAATGAAACCCGGCGCGGCAGAAATCGCAGATGGAAAACCTTCTCATTTAGCACACATACAAGATAAACAAAGAACGGGTAAGCTACTTAACAAATGGGCGAACGACGATGGGCGAAGCGGGGCGACGCCTAGTCTCAATGGCGACGGGCGACCGGGTAATCATCAAGCGGCAGCGCAGCGGCAAATGGGTAACCGACGAAACGGCAACCGACGAAGCGGGTAACCGACGAAGGGTAACCGACGAAGCGGGTAATCGACGAAAGGGCAACCAGCAAGCGGGTAGCCGACGAAGGGAACCGGAAACCTAGGTTGATGAACGGAGAATAACTACGAGAGTCCCGAGGGCAAAAAAATAAAGCAAAAAAATAAGCGAAAGGTAAAAGGGTATTTTGGGTATAGAAAAATAAACACTTAACCGACGTTTGTTATCCGCGTTCGCACCGTTAAAAAATGTGCGAACGCGGCCGCACGGTAGCCCGGTCCTTTTTTTTATACTAACTTTTTCTGTTGTCGTTTTGATGTCAATCATTTTACACATGCTAAACTAAAAAAATATCACCAGACTTTGGTAGGATTAAACAGACAAACATACTACAAGCACAAAAAATATGGATGATGAACACTTGTTGGTCAAAGTACCTCTTTGTGACGTTGGAAGCCAACGGATGTTCTTCCTCCACGAAGATCCCCTGCATATATAATACCTTGTTAGTTGGCCCCAAAAATAATCTATTGAATAATCAATAAAGAAAATTATATGGATCTTTATACAAAAGAAGGGCAAAAATGTAAGAAGAGCTACCCAAATCTAATTATCTATGACTTGGAATATAAATTTGTTTTTCTAATGTCATGGACATGTAAGCGAAGTTGATGCAGCCTTCAAAAGACATGAACACAAGAAATATGAAATAAAACGTTATCTTGTAAGCTACAAAATAGAAGCCACAAAGTTTAATACAACTTACCCAATTTTCCATGTTTAGTTGAATGCTATTGAGGGAACTGTCTTGCGAATTTGAGGTGAGCAGAACTTACACATAGTGGCTTAGCCGCCTGTCCCATGCATAAATAACTCCGTTGAGACCGGATGCAAACAATCTGCAGAAAAAAATACAAGTATCCCTTAGTTCAGGTAAAAGAACATGAAAACCTTAAGTATGTAGATAGAATTAACACCTCAAATGAAGGACTGCTTGTATTTTTATATTATTGTACCACTTAAAAGCCCCTACTGAACAGCTAATGTTACTTTAAAAGTCAATTTAAAAGAAAAATTGTTTGAATTACAGTATACTAAATTTGTGGAATTTGTTTATTGGGGAAATCTCGAGTTTTTTTGCCAATGTTCACTAGGAGTTGCTTATGCAGCTTCTTGACAATAGGAAACTCCTGCGAGTTTTCCGTAGTCAAGGTGTACTGAAAAGTGAAAATGTCCTTGCAAACACTAGCACTCAGGCTCATGGTGCTCAAACTTATAACATTCCTCCATGACATTTGTGTTAGTGAACCATCGGATAAAACACCGGGAAGAAATTCCAGCAGAAGCTCAAGTCCCTTGTAAAGAAAAATAGGAAATGTAGGCCTGTAGTTATTTCAATCAAAATGAGATGAAAAATTTCTACGAAGAGGAAATTACCTTGGATCAATGCAGAAAAGAACAAAGCACCTGATTATATGGAAAAGGAGCCAAGGAGACAAATCTGGGTGTACAACTAGAAGAATGACCTAATATGTAATGCAACAGTTCACGAGACGACCTAAGCAACCTCGAATCGGCAGCCTAGAGTATGCTTGGAATAGCTTAGGAGCCAACAGCACATACCAGACTTTTCAATGTTTTCAATAAATCTAGGAGTAATCTCTCATCCATACGGTAAAAGATGTAATTCAATCCGGTCGTGTCTTCAAGAACTGCTTCAACGATATGCATAGCAACCTGTAAGAGATGGATTTCTGAAGCTTTTCACTGGAGACAAGTTTCTCTGAATATCAAGGATAGAAAAAGAAAGTAACCTCTTTTGAAGAAAGCGAAAGGCGAGCCACGACTGCTGACCTGCACGTAGCGAGCGGCGACTGCCGAGCTGCGAGTAGCGAACGGCGAATGGCCACGGCGACCAGCAAAGGGGAAGATTACCCGAACTTCGTGAACGGAAAATGATCTTCGCTAGAGTCGGGAGGGAAGAATCGCTGGAGTCGGGAGGGAAGAAGCGCTGGAGTCGGGAGGGAAGAGGCGCTGGAATCGGGAGGGAGGGAAGAGGCGCTGGAGTCGGGAGGGAGGGAAGAGGCGCTGAAGTCGGGAGGGAGGGAAGAGGCGCCTCGAGTCGGGAGGGAGGGAAGAGGCGCCGAGTCGGGAGGGGAGGGAAGAGGCGCCTCGAGTCGGGAGGGAGGGAAGAGGCGCTGGAGTCGGGAGAGAGGGAAGAGGCGCTGGAGTCGGGAGGGAGGGAAGAGGCGCTGGAGTCGGGGGGGAAGAGGCGCTGGTGTCGGGAGGGAAGAGGCGCTGGAGTCGGGAGGGAAGAGGCGATGAGTCGGAACGGATGAATCGCTGAAGAAGCCTAACATAAAATCGACAGAAAAAAGGAGGGTATTTTCGGTATAGAAAAAATTATCACTTAACGACCGTTTCAGTCCGCGTTCGCACCGTTAAAAAATGTGCGAACGCGGCCGCACGGTAGCCCGGTCCCAATAAAATACCTGGCTTTTGTTTTAGAAACTGAGTTCAGTGCTTATTTCTGATCTGAATTCAATTCTGGAATTTAAAGAGGTTCGAATAGAGAAGTTAAATTTTAGTAGAGAGTTGGGTTAGTTATTTGATTCCTGTTTTCTAAAACAACTCGCTTTTAAACTAGATTGTTCCTAAGTTATGAAGGAGACTAGTGGAAAGGCGATGTGACTTGTTAAACTCTTGTTCTGAATAAGAGAGAGTTAATCTTCAAGCTTTTATATTTATGCACTTAGGATTTGAATGTTCGGTTTATGAAGGAGTTCAAGGAATAGGAGAAAGTTATTTCCTCAGATATGGGTAACCAGGTTTTCAAAAGCTAAGTCAAGGTAAGGGTATTTGAGATATAAAATCAGAACTTTGCATGTTAGCAACTAGGAGGGATTGACACTTTTTCCCAACATCTCATCTCTATCGGTTTTTCCAGACCCGGATCCGGCCGGCCCACGACCATTTATGGCCAACGACACGACTGAATGAATGAAGCGCCCACGCGACGGGATGCCGTCGCGGCGGCTTCGTTCTGAAAGGACCGGGTTCCCCGAGTGGTTCAGGTGAGAAAAAAACATGGACCAGGAAAAAAATAAAAACATGGACCGGGATAAACTTTTATTTTCCCGGGTTAAACTTTTATTTTCCCGCTTCTTCGTTCTCTCGTATCCCAACAACTCTGTACCATCCTTTGCACAACTCTATACCATTGGAGCATTTTTTTTTAGGTCTACCAACTATATACTACGTATAGTTACAACTTTGTACCATCCTTTGCACAACTCTATACCATTGGAGCATTTTTTTTTGTGGTCTACCAACTATATACTACATTTTGGACCAACTCTATACCAGCCTTTGGACAACTATATACCATTACAGTATTTTTTTTTTTTTTTTTGTCTAATTTTTTTGTGGTCTAACAACTATATACTACGTATAGTTACAACTCTGTACCATCCTTTGCACAACTCTATACCATTGCAGCATTTTTTTTCTGTGGTCTAACAACTATATACTATGTATAGTTACAACTATGTACCATCTTTTGCACAACTCTATACCATTGGAGCATTTTTTTTGTGTGGTTTAACAACTATATACTACATTTAGGACCAATTCTATACCAGCCTTTTGGACAACTATATACTACGTTGGTACACAACTCTGTACTAACATTCGTGATAACTATATACCATTCTAAGGCAACACCAAGCGGTAATAGCATGCTTGCAGAAGGGGATGGGCGAGAACATGAAAATGTTCTTAACTTCGGACGTGCACCGAACCGGATTTTCGGCCGGGTTTAAATTTTTTTTTTGTCCGTTGAACGACCGGTTGAGACCGGATCCGCGCATGGTGGAGCGCCGAACGGGCACCTGCGTGCTCGGGCGCCCGCCATTGGTCGTATGTCACGCTGGCCATAAATGGTCGTGGCCAGCGGATTCGGTCCGCTTTTTCCAGATAGTTAATTCTGTTTTGTTTTTCAGTTCTCAAAATCAAAACCAAAAATTTCTTTTCCTCAATCAATAAAGAAATCTTTGCTTAAACCGAAGTTCTCATCAAGGTCTCTTTGGGATCGATATCCGGACTATCGAAGTCTATATTACTTGCTGACCTAGTGCACTTACTAGACACCCAACAATGGCGTCCCCCGAGAATCATCGGCCAGTAATAACCCAATCGCTTAACTTGTAGTTGGAGCTTGGGGCCAGCTTGGTGCGCACCACAAATTTTACCATGCGTTTCCTTTAGGACCTGCAGTTCCTCTTGTTTTGATAGGCATCGAAGAAGCGGACCTTGGTACGACCTCCCCCAGAGAGTACATCATTGATGAAAACGCATCTTTGGCTGCTTTCGGGAATTTGTACTCACTCTTGCAGGTCGACCGGGAGTGTGCCGTAAACGAAAGAAAGTTTGAGATGCGCTCTCGCTAGTCTCCCCGCTTCATTTTGGCTGGTCGAGATAGGAAAAGATTCTTCTATCTCTTCTACTTGTTCTTCTTCTATTTCTTCTTCGGCCGGTGGAGGGATTACCCATCTTTCACAAATGGGGACTTGGCTCGCCTTTCATCGAATTGAGCTAGACTGGCCTCAATTCCTGCCAATCGCGCCGGCTGGCCCATTTTCGATCGAGGGACGTAGTGGAGTGAAGCTTCCGAATTTGGGCCAGAAGTTTACCGCATGTCTCCGAACGGCACGAGCTCGAGCTTTTTTACTTGAACTCCCCAAGAAGTTGTTTGATAACCTATGCCGAAGTCGTCAGAGATGTTTAGGTGCGGCAATTTCATTTTGACTGCCATGCCGAAAATGAGGGAGGATAGCTTGATACTTTGCTTTGTTGTTTGAGCAATTTTGGGTGAAGACGAACGAATACGAAAAGTAGGTCCCTTCTCGGTGAAATGAATAGAACTCCCGCTACTGGCTCCATTCCTACGTGTTTGCCTTCCAAGTACATCTCCTGTGGGGAAGCACTTCTACCAGGAAGATTTCTTCGTCACAAAATTCTTCCATTAATTCCCATTCGGCCGATACTTGGTGGTGGGCCAAGAAGTTCGCCGCTGCTTGGCCCTTGATTGTGCGTTATGGCACGAAATTGATTTCAAACTCATATAGGAGCAATGCCCATTTAGCCAATCAGCCGAAAAGAATTGGTCGTGACATGATGTACTTCAGCTGGTCGGCTCAAGCGATATCAAGTTCGTCAAATACGCTTAGGAGGTAGTGTCGGAGCTTTTGAATTGCGAAAATGAGAGCCGATAAGTCTTCTCAATCGGTGTGTAATTGAGTTCAGCGGCCACCGGTGTTCGCTCAAGTAATAGAGAGAACATTCTTTGTTGTCCTCATCGCATTGAGCCAATAGAGCTCCGACCGATTTCTCTTGGATTGTAATGTACAATATCAACGGCCTATCGACTATCGGAGCGACGAAAGCACCGGCGGCTTGGTGAGATACGCCTTTATGTTCTTAAAGGCGTTCCGCAAGACTTCGTCCCATTCGAACGGCGTGTCTTTCTTCATCAAGCGACCGAACGGCTGGCATCTCCCGCTAAATTCGAGATGAAGCGCAGAATATACGCTAAGTGGCCTTGAAAACTTTTGAGTTGAGAGATGTTTCGGGCTCCGGCATCTTTTGAATTGCATCGATTTTGGATTGGTCGATTTCAATTCCTCGATGATGCACAACGAATCCCAGAAACTTGCCTGAAGTGACACCAAATGCGCATTTCAGCGGGTTCATTTTGAGCTGAAACCGTCGAAGTCGCTTGAATACTGCCCGAGGTCGAGAATATGATCTGATCTGCTCCTTCATCTTTAGCACCAGGTCGTCAACATAGCACTCGACGCACTTATGCTAGAAGTCGTCAAAGATATTTTGCATTGCCCTTAGGTATGTCGCGCCGGCATTCTTGAGCCCAAACGACATCACCTTGTAGCAGAAAATGCCTTTGGGAGTGCAAAACGCAGTGAGCTCCTCATCCTTCGGGTCCATTCGAATTTGGTTATAACCAGATGATCCGTCCATGAAAGATAGAGCTTCGTGACCCGTCGTCGCATAGACCACTAGTTCTGTTATCGGCAAAAGGAAATCATCTTTCGGGCAAGCCTTATTCAGGTCGCGAAAGTCGATGCAAATCCAAATTTGGTCGTTCTTCTTCTTGACCAGTATGATGTTCGCGATCCAGGACGGGTACTTCACCTCCCTGATGAAATTGGCAGCGATCAATTTGTTGACTTCCTTTTTGATTTCTGTCACAAGTTCTGGCCGAAACCGTCGTTACGATTGCTTGACTGGCCGAAGAGAGGGATGGACTGCCAATTTGTGTACTGCAACTTCGTGGATCGAGGCCTCGCATTTCTTTGTAATTCCAGGCAAATATATCGCGGTATTCGTGGAATGAGCGACATATATTCGACCTCTTCTTCGGCCCGATAGTGAAGCGCTATGAAATGTCGGCCTCGGATCTTCTTTTGTGCCCAGGTCGACTTTCTTTAACTTCGTCGACGATCGACCGGGCGCCTTCCACGAACGTGGCCGAGCCTCATCCAAGATGAACTCGTCGTCCTCTTGATTGTCGCCGGTGACAGAGATATGATTTACCATAACCGAGTCGTGTGCACGAGCTCGTACGATGGCTGCCTTGAAGGTGTAAATAATCACCGGGTTCGAAGCATTTTTCTTTTTTGTCGGAGTTTGACCGATTGAAACTTGGTGTACATTTGCCGACGCCTTTCTAGTTATTTTGATTGGCTTCGTCTAAGCTCTATAGATTTTGCTTCGCTTCTCCTTCTGGTAGCTGAGGCCAAGGCGACCTTGAGTGATTTTACGACCCACATATCTTAAGTTTTTCTGTTCTGGAGTAAGGACCAGCAGGGCGACGGGTGGTTTTTCATGGTGCTGGTCTTTTGTGAAATTGCCCTAAGCTCGCCATCATCGGTCGATATCGCGCGGTCAAAACCTTCATTCGAAATGTAGTAGATGGCAATTGCTCGAGGTTCGGGAATTGCTTTACAATGCTTCTTTCCTCGAGTTTCGGCAAGGGAGGGTCACCTTTTCTGCCAAAGGGGTTGGCTGGATTTTATCACAGACGACCAAGGGAGCTTCTCCCTTCTTTCTTTGCGCCTGTGGAATGTACAGTAAGATAGGTACATGATAAGTGTCCAAAAGACACTTATTTATGCATGAATATTTGACCATAAATTCCTAAATTGAGTTGATTATAAGCATGAAAGTGACAAATATAACTCAATTACATGTTTTGTGTCTCAGGTACCCGGTAAAAGAAGAAAATCTGGATTCTGAGGAAAAATGAAGGAAAAAGGAGAAAAATCAACCAAAATAGGGAATGGGGCGACCGCGCCGATTCTGGCGCGACCGCGCCGATTAAATGTGCAAAAATTCAAAGAAATCCAAAAAATTCCCAACGGCAAGTGAGGCTGAAAGGAGGGCAGTTCGTGAATGTGAAATGACGCGATCGCGCCATGAAGATGGCGCTACTAGTGGCGCTGCCGCGCCGCACTGTTTCCTTACAAAGATGTCAAGTTCTATTTCGGGAAGTTGGCAAAGTGTCTAAGGAGTGGCGCGACCGCGCCAGTTCTACAGCATAAAGTGGCGCGACCGCGCCATGAAGAATCCTTCCACTTGTAGAACCCGAAGACCGTTTTCCCGGACTTAGACAAAATTCTGCTCCATTGCCGACCGCACCAAAACAAAAAACAAATTGGCGCGACCGCGCTGCTGACTCAACTTTGTGACTTGCGGAAATCTCGGGATTCTGACAACCAATCAAGCCCAAACTTGGGAGAAGAAGTCCTAATTATCTAAGGAAGGTATCCACGAAGATTTTATGGAATATTGCTTAAGTCCAGATGCATTGAATGGTCCAAAAGAAGAAGTTAATTCAAAACAGGAATCTACTGCCAATGGAAGGAGATAAATCCGAATTTTGTGAAGATCAGAGAAGGAGTTTCACAATTCCAATTGAAGCCAAACTTGGAACGAAGTTTCCTGGTAATACATAGGATCTTTTCACGAAATTTCAGGTCAATCCAAGCCAGGATTCTCAGGTTGCTATCTTCAAAGTGGTGGACCCGTGCAGAAGTTGGCAGCAGAAATCAGGAAACTTCCTTCCCTCGTATCTCGAGTTTCCCAACTCAGAATAGATTCAAACATCGTGAGCATGTAAAGGACTTCAAAAGGAAGGTCTTGATGTAATTTCATGTAATTCTGAGGTCAGAAAGTCACAATTCACACCCTTGGACTGAGGCTGAAATTACAAGGCCTGGACAGAGTTTCAAGTACAAAAAGGGGTCCGAGGCAGAGCTCAAACCATCCAGTTTTTTATCGAGTTTTCATCCAGTTTTGAGTTGTAAATACAGTAGTTTAGGTTTCTATTGTTTTTAGTTAGTTTGGAGTAAATAGAGAGAGAGAAAGAAGGAAGAGATTTCAGTCAAGGAGGAGTTGAAGCTAAGGGCAGTCCCTCAAAAAAGGGGTTTCTAGTACGTTGTTTTCTTCTTGTTTTCATGGCTGTAATCAATTCCTCTTTCAGAGTTTGTTTTATTAGCAAGGATTAGTCTCTCTTAGTTGGGGAAGTCATGAACTCCTAGTTTGTTATATGTTTGAATTCTGAATTTTATAGCAATAAAATATCCCGCTTTTATTTTGGAAACCGAGTTCATTGCTTATTTCTGATCTGAATTGATATTTGAAGTTTAATGAGGTTCGAATAGAGAAGTTAAATTTTAGTAGAAAGTTAGGTTGGTCATATGATTCATTGTTTTCTAAAACAACTCGCTTTTCTAACTAGTTGTTTCCTGGATTGTGATGGAGACTAGTGGAAAAGTGATGTGACTTTTATAACCCTTGTTCTGAATGAGAGAGTTGATATTTATGCACTTAGGATTTGAATGTTTTCGATTGTGATGGAGTTCAAAGAATGAGTGAAAGTTAACTTATTTTTCTCACTAGTTGTTTCCGGATTGTGATGGAGTTCAAAGAATGAGTGAAAGTTAACTTGTTTTTCTCACTAGTTGTTTCCGGATTGTGATGGAGACTAGTGGAAAGCAATTTGACTCTTTAAACACTTTTGTTCTGAATAAGAGTTGATCTTCAAGCTTTTATATTTATGCACCTAGGATCTGAATGTTTCCAGATTGTGATGGAGTTCAGAGATTAGGTAAAAGTTATTTCCTGTATATGGGTAACCAGGTTTTCAAAAGCTAAGTCAAGGTAAGGGTATTTGAGCTATAAAATCAGAACTTTGCATGTTAACAACTAGGAGGGATTGACACTCTTCCTCAACATCTCATCTCTATTAGTTTTTTTAGTAGTTTAATCCTGTTTTGTTTTTCCAGTTCTCAAAACCAAAAATTCTTTTCCTCAATCAGTAGAAAAATCTTTGCTTAAACTGAGTTCTCATCAAGGTCTCTGTGGGATCGATATCTGGACTCTCGAGTCTATATTACTTGCTGACCTAGTGCTGTTGCTGGACACCCAACATGTTTTTGGCGCCGTTGCCGGGGACCATTGAATTGAGAGTAAGTTTAAGTGAATTTTGATTTGTTGATTGAGATTAAATTTTTATTTTTATCTTTTCTGGTTGAACCAGATTCATGCATGAAAGTCAGCAATAGTGGTGAGCCACTAGATGAACCCAATCTGGAGATGGAAAGAGCACTCAGATGAGAGGTGGAATTATGAACAAAATGAGATCAGTCCATATCCTAACTCAATTTGGGGACTTCCCCAACAATATGCATCTTCTAATCATGATTCATGGAGGTATGATTCTAATTTATCATGTTCTTTTGTTGACAATGAACCTAATGGTTTCTATGAAGCAGTGCATGATAATTATTTCTCTAAAAATAATGTAAATCCATATTTTGAGAATGATTGGCAGGACAATGTGCCAAATGGGCAATTGTCCAGGTTCAGGTATGATCACCCTCCCATGTTAAGTAACTCTTCATATCATCATGCATATCCCCCCCTCAGCCTCAAGAAGACTGGTCTAGGCTGACCACTCTAGTGGATAACTATTCTGCCCAAATAGATACTATATTAAATCCACCTGATGAACAACCTAGTTTAGAAACCATTGATAATTCACAAAGAGCCAGACTTGAGGAGATGTTTTTAAAGTTCCTAGAAAATCAAGAAAAAAGAGATGCTCAGACTGAAGCCAAGCTTGACGCTCAAGAAGCAATCTAAAAGAATCAAGAAGCCTCCATCAGAAATCTGGAAATACGAATAGGACAGATGGCCACTGTCATATCAGAACTCATAGATACAATGGAGAGAGCTGAGAGTTATTATGTTTTTTAGAAACTTCAAGAGGGAGAAGATGAAAAGATCAAAGAGATAAAAGAAGAAGATGAAAAAGAGAAAGAAGGGGATGGGGTAGAACAAGAAGAGAAACCCCTTGAAGAGCATGAAGAAGTTAGGATAGAGGACACCAAAGTTAATGAACATTCTTTCCTCTCATTAGATATAGATTTTTTCATTATCCAGCCTTATAAACCACCCACAAAAGTTGAAATTAAAATTTTATTAGGTCTGGGTAGTGTGAAGAAAAGTTGGCTAAAAATAAATGAGCAAAACAAGTTAGAAGCCAACCAGAAAAGAGAAAGAGTGACCAGCTCTTTACTCGAAAGTTTGAATCATCATGCACCTCATTACAAAGTCAAAAACACCCTCAAGCATGGATGGTTCCAGTTTCCATTCGATCCTGGTGGATCAGATCACATGGATCAGTAGTGTAGGAATAAGAGTAGGAGTTTTTGAATTTGCAAAAAAATTTTTTAGTAGATTAGGATAGTTTTTTTTAAAAATTTTTAGGACTTGTTTAAATTTGAATGAGATTTTGATTTCTTTGCATAGACGTAGGGATAGGAATAGGGTTACATTAAATATTTACAGCTTTCACAAAAAAACAGAAAAAACAAAAAAAATTTAGAACTCAAAACTGGAAAAAGGAAGAAGAAGAAGATGAAGAAAAAGAAGAATAGGAACTTTTAGCTTTTGCTAGTTCTTTTATACTTTTTCTTTCTGAAAAATTTTGTATGAGTTTTCTTTGTGTGTGATTTTATCTGAGAGTGTGATTTAATGCAATTTTATTAATATGTACTCAATCTCCATTCATATTAATGAAATTATGCTTTTTCTCTCAAATTTGTCTCAAACCATGCTTTTCAAAATTCCTCCAATGAAAATGTGAAAAAATGACTCTGCATCTCCTTATCACTGATACAAACCTGTCCAAAGTGGAAATATTGAAAATTGTATTCAGAATCTGAAGATTTCCTGGAATTAATCGGTAGCGACATCAAGCATAAATTCTCTGGTGCGACCAGCCCACTAGGTTGACGAGATTTGGCCACTACAGAGGGTGAGGCAACAGAACCTCCACTGCAGGTATTCTTCTTAACATACATTTTATGCCCGAGAGACACTTTTAGTCAATTCTCATTTTCAATTGCTAAAAATCATGCAAATTTTTATCACTAACCCATGAGAGCATAATGCAAGAGCCACTAAGGGAGATCCATCCAACCTCACTCCATCCAGAAGTTCAGGAAAGTATCTCTATCACTCCTATGTTTACTCACTTTGCTTTGAGGACAAAACATGTTTTAAGTTTGGGGTGGGATACTCTTCATGCAATTTTAAGGGGATTTGAAAAATTTTAAGTTTGGGGTGGGATACTCTTCATGCACGGATCTGAAAGCACTTTTTTTTTTTCAAAACTTCACCAAAAATTCAATAGAGACTTTGAAAAATACCAGTGAAAACCCCTGATCATATGAATAACATGATTCACTTTCTGGAAAAATATATTAGTTCAAATGCTTAGTCTTGAATGGATGAGAATTTTTCTTTAAAAATAGTTTTTGAAAACAAAGTACATGTGAGCAAGTTGATTTCAACCACTAGAACCAACCTGAGGAAACCTTGAGGCGAAACAGAGAAATGTTTTCAAAATTCTGAGGTGATTTAGGCACCTGTTTAAAAATCGTTTGAGCCTTTTTCAAAGCCACCTTTTGTCAAACCTCTTGGGCCGAAAAGATCCCTGTTTTTGTTTCAATGTCCCATGCTACATGAACCAGCCTTAGTGATAAATAAACTTGTTTCTTCCTTACCCATGATTCTCCAAATTATTGAAGTGTTCTGTTTGAATGAGCATGGATAAAGATTTTGAAGTTATAAGGAGGGTTGGATAAAGGGTATAGAAATATTTCTTTGTATAGGGGAAGAAGGAGCAAGGGGAAAAAAAAAGAGAGTTCTGGGCTGAGAGGGAAAAGGCCACCTTGTGTGTGCACCGACTTGGGCCTCAAAGAAGCTTACAGTCTCTGAGTCAACCGGCAAGGTAAGCTAGACTCCAAACAAAGCCAAAGAAAAAAAAAAGAAAAAGGTTGTGGGTTAGTTAAGGGAAAGGCCACCTCGTGGTGCACCGGGTCTCGGCCCTCAAAAGAAGCTTAGGGACTCGAGTCAACCGACGAGGTAAGCTAGACTTTGGACAAAACCCAAAGAAAAAAAGATACATGGGAAAAAGAAAAAAAGAGTAAAAAAAAAAAAAAATGAGGGAAAAAAAAAAAAAAAAAATGAGGGGTCAATGTAAAAGAATAAGTTTGGGGTGGAAGAGCTTGGAGGAAAAGTCACAAATCCAATTCATGCTCAGGAAAATGGAAAAATGGATATGAGGAGGAGAATAAAACCTAAAAGAAAACCAAAAAATCTTCATCATACCCATTACCCCTGCCTCATTACAACCCACAAAGACCTATTGATCAGAATTGAAAATTCCTTCAGGGGTAGTGGAGAGTGGACTGAGGGTTGGCCTATGGAGTTGAATTGAGACTTATCACTTGTATGAGAATGTACATCTTTGAAAAATTTTGAAGAAAATTCAAAGTCTGTTTTGACTAAGCAAGAAGAACCATCATTAGGAAAGGTGTGAATCATCTATTTTGAAACTTTAGTAGGGACGATCACTGAATTTTTCTTAGTCTTTACAAGATCTATCTGGTATTTATTTCAGAGTTTTGCTCGAGGACGAGCAAAGGTTTAACTTTGGGGTTGTGATAAGTGTCCAAAAGACACTTATTTATGCATGAATATTTGACCATAAATTCCTAAATTGAGTTGATTATAAGCATGAAAGTGACAAATATAACTCAATTACATGTTTTGTATCTCAGGTACCCGGTAAAAGAAGAAAATCTGGATTCTGAGGCAAAATGAAGGAAAAAGGAGCAAAATCAAGCAAAATAGGGAATGGCGCGACCGCGCCGATTAAATGTGCAAAAATTCAAAGAAATCCAAAAAATTCCCAACGGCTAGTGAGGCTGAAAGGAGGGCAGTTCGTGAATGTGAAATGGTGCGACCGCGCCCCACGAGGGCGCTACCGCACCATGAAGATGGCGCTACTAGTGGCGCTGCCGCGCCGCACTGTTTCCTTACAAAGATGTCTAGTTCTATTTCGGGAAGTCGGCAAAGTGTCTAAGGAGTGGCGTGACCGCGCCAGTTCTACAGCATAAAGTGGCGCGACCGCGCCATGAAGAATCCTTCCTCTTGTAGAACCCGAAGACCGTTTTCCGGACTTAGACAAAATTCTGCTACAGTGGCGCGACCGCACCAAAACAAAAAACAAATTAGCGCGACCGCGCTGCTGACTCAGCTTTGTGACTTGCGGAAATCTCGGGATTCTGACTACCAATCAAGCCCAAACTTGGGAGAAGAAGTCCTAATTATCTAAGGAAGGTATCCACGAAGATTTTATGGAATATTGCTTAAGTCTAGATGCATTGTATGGTCCAAAAGAAGAAGTTAATTCAAAACAGAATCTGCTGCCAATGGAAGGAGATAAATCTGAATTTTGTGAAGCTCGAGAGAAGGAGTTTCACAATTCCAATTGAAGCCAAACTTGGAACGAAGTTTCCTGGTACTACATAGGATTTTTCACGAAATTTTAGGTCAATCCATGCCAGATTCTCGAAGTTGCTATCTTCAAAGTGGTGGACCCATGTAGAAGTTGGCAGCAGAAATTAGGAAACTTCCTTCCCTCGTATCTCGAGTTTCCCAACTCAGAATATATTCAAACTTCGTGAGCATGTAAAGGACTCAAAAGGAAGGTCTTGATGTAATTTCATGCAATTCGGAGGTCGAAAAGTCACAATTCACACCCTTGGACAGAGGCTGAAATTACAAGGCCTGGACAGAGTTTCAAGTACAAAAAGGGGTCCGAGGCGAGCTCAAACCATCCAGTTTTTTTCGAAGTTTTCATCCAGTTTCGAGTTGTAATACAGTAGTTTAGGTTTCTATTATTTTTAGTTAGTTTGGAGTAGAGAGAGAGAGAGAAGGAAGAGATTTCAGTCAAGGAGGAGTTGAAGCTAAGGGCAGTCCTCAAAAGGGGGTTTCTTGTACTTTGTTTTCTTCTTGTTTTCATGTCTGTAATCAATTCCTCTTTCAGTGTTTGTTTTATTATCATGGAGTAGTCTCTCTTTGTTGGGGAAGTCATGAACTCCTAGTTTGTTATATGTTTGAATTCTGAATTTTATAGCAATAAAATATCCTCCTTTTGTTTTTGAAACTGAGTTCATTGCTTATTTCTTATCTGAATTGATATTTGAAGTTTAATGAGGTTAGAATAGAGAAGTTAAATTTTAGTAGAAAGTTGGGTTGGTCATATGATTCTTTGTTTTCTAAAACAACTCGCTTTTCTAACTAGTTATTTCCTGATTGTGATGGAGACTAGTGGAAAAGTGATGTGACTTTTATAACCCTTGTTCTGAATGAGAGAGTTGATATTTATGCACTTAGGATTTGAATGTTTCCTGATTGTGATGGAGTTCAAAGAATGAGTGAAAGTTAACTTATTTTTCTCACTAGTTGTTTCCCGATTGTGATGGAGACTAGTGGAAAGCAATTTGACTCTTTAAACACTTTTGTTCTGAATAAGAGTTGATCTTCAAGCTTTTATATTTATGCACCTAGGATCTGAATGTTTCCTGATTGTGATGGAGTTCAGAGATTAGGTGAAAGTTATTTCCTGTATATGGGTAACCAGGTTTTCAAAAGCTAAGTCAAGGTAAGGGTATTTGAGCTATAAAATCAGAACTTTGAATGTTAACAACTAGGAGGGATTGACACTCTTCCCCAACATCTCATCTCTATTAGTTTTTTTGGTAGTTTAATTCTGTTTTGTTTTTCCAGTTCTCAAAACCAAAAATTCTTTTCCTCAATCAAGAGAAAAATCTTTGCTTAAACCGAGTTCTCATCAAGGTCTCTCGTGGGATCGATATCCGGACTCTCGAAGTCTATATTACTTGCTGACCTAGTGCACTTGCTAGACACCCAACAAAGACATTACGCAGTTGTCGGGCGCTAGAGTTGTTATGGGTTGGTTTGTGGCCGTGTGCGGCTAGGTTGTTGTGTGTCAACCGGTTGTTGTGTGTCGGTTGTTTAGGAGACACGACTTGCATCGATTGTTTAGTAGATGCAGCTTTGCGGCCGGCCGTTTGGGCGATGCAGCTTTTGCGTCGGAGTGCTCTTGGCATTTGACGCCTGGTTCGCCAGGATGACAATTTGACCGTCGGTCCGGTCGCCGATAGAATTTGGCGCCTACTTAATGATGCCTCTTCCTCTCGTGAATGGACTTTCATCGGCGCACACACCGCCTGTTGCTCGCCGTTCTCCCAATACTTGAAGCATTGATGAAGTTTTGATGGCACAACTCCGCTTTGCGAGAAGCCATGGTCGACCCAAGAGCAGATTATAAGATGTTCTTGAGTCGATGACTTGAAATGGAGTTTCGCCACCACGCCGCCGATGTGCAATTTGAGCGAGATCATGCCGAAGCGTCTTCCTCGCCTTCCCGATTGAAACCTTGGATGAGGAGAGAGCTCGAGAAAGGTCATCAGCAGAGAGGCGAATGGCTTTGAAAATTGACAGAGCCTACCCACGATGATCGATTGCTGGATCGGATGGGGTGTTTGGGCTCGTCAATTTGGGCCGCTCACATTTTGGTGTATACAAGATATAAAGTATTTATATTATTGTATAAAATAATTTAATGAGTATTAATTTGTTTGTTTCAAACAAAGAATAAAGTGTTAATCTAAATATTTTATTGTTTAATATATTTTCATTAGATTAAATTAAGTCTTGACGTACAGTTCATATTTATATTTTCATGAAGCAACTCAAATACAAATAAAATTATTTGTATATTAATTTTAAATAATATATATATATATATATATTTTTTTTTAAAAAAATATATATATTTGGTTGGGGTAAAATTATTTATCTACCACATGAGCATGTTAAAAATACGGAGGGAAGATAGCTTTGGGTGCTTATTTATTTAATAGGTGTTTTCCGTAAAATTACAGTTTTTTCTCGTCCTGGCCTTATCGTGACGTCATTGTACTGGAGCTCGGAGAGCGCTTTTCGGAAATAAGTCCTCGAAATAATCCCACATTTAAAAATACAACAGAGGTTCAATAGTATATATGCGTTACTGAATGGACGCCTCTTGGCTGGCTGCTTGTGGTCCGGAGTAATCTACCGGTTGCAGGGCTGTGTGCCCGCCTGGGCTTAGTGTGAATATAAGTTAAAATCCTTAAGTTATGCACGAGCCACCCAAGCAGCTAGCCACCAATATTTTTATCTATATTTTCAATCACTGTAATTTTTTTTTTTTTTTTTTTTTTTATGTATGCTTTGTAACCTAGAGTTGTTGAAGCAGGAGATCATTAGCGACTTCAATGGCAGATACATACGTTATAGAAGAGAGAAGATTTAGAGTGAAATTTGAACCGAGCGACTCCTCCAACCCGGAGTTTTGCGGATTTGCCCTTCCCAAAGCGTTTACACTCAACTCTCGGGACATTTGATGATGAACACACAGGTATATATATAATTCGTTCCTCTTTCTCTCTCGCTTGCTTTTGTTCTCTCTGAATGTTATATGTCAGATGTTGGTGCGGTTAATTTAAAGAATTGTGCATCTTGAAATGATTCATTGATTTTTTATAAAGTTCGGTTTGTCAAACCTAAGTTTTATTGAAATCAGCTGTTCTGGCATTTGGGTTTGTCTAACTGCATTCTCTGCTGAGAGGGCTCTTCCACCCATACATTTCATTTATTTATTTATCGTCATTTTATTTATTTATTTATTATTATTATTTTTTTATCTTGAACGTTGGGTAAGTTGAAGTCAGCCTTCTGTCAGGAGTTTGTAGAGTACAGAGTGATTTTCTTTTTTATGCATTTTTTAAAGTGTTTTATGAGAATTCAAACGGCTCTGCTTCTAACTCATCAAGACTGCTTCCTGCAGAAGTAAGACAAATTAGTCCTAAAGTGTTATATGGGTTACGATAATTATTGCTAGAACTGATGGTTTAAAAACCGAACTGAACCGGCTGGTCTGACCCAGTCGAACCGGATATTGTGTTTATTTTTGTCAATGTTTATGTAACTGACTGTATCCTGTTTCGGTCCTAATTCAGAATTGGCTTACCAAATAACCGTGGGAACCTGCCAGTTCATCCTGTTTCGGTCCTGTAACTCCGAAGCTCTGTAAATTTATTGATTAAACTATATTAGACTTTTAGCTCTCACCTCATAGTTGTGGTAATCTCTTCAAAGAACAACTTGGTTTTCTTGAAATAAACTCCTTATTTTTACTAGTATGTTTCATCTAGAATGTCCTTGAACAACTTGCATCACGTCAACTAACGTAAGTTTGTTTTCAATCACAAGAGTATTCAGATTCTGCTAGCGCAAATCTGTTGTCTCCTTGCCTTGGTATATTTGTGAAGGAATCAAGTGATCTTTGTCCTTTTAATCAGTTTGATTGAGAGAGAATAAAGATTGCTCCACATCTTGTCACTTGTAGATTGATATGAACAGCTAATATTTTGTAACAACAATAATGGTAGAAATGGTCAAAAGGCATGCCATTTCCCTTTGGGAGCAGAGGTATCATGGTCATGGCTAACACATCGTGTTTTGTTTAGGCTAACACATTGTGTTTTCTTTATTCTTGTCAATATACAAGCATATAATTGTTGAAACAGAAGTAACATGATGCATAGTGTGCTATTTAATTCCTTTCCGAAGATATGTGTTTGATATTGTGTTCATTTTTGTCAATGTTTATGTGACTTACTGTTCAAAGAGAAGCTGCCTGCTATGCTATGCATACTTCTGTCAATGTAGATGCATATAACTGTTCAAAAGAAAGATGCATGGCATGCTTTATGTATTTCAGTCAATATAGATGCATATAACTGTTCAAAGAGAAGTAATAAGATGCGTATGTGCTCTATTAATTTCCTTTCCGTAGCTCTTCTCTGTTCACTTTAGGACATTTTCCATTTATTTCTTGTCATCTTTTATGTTGTCTGTGACCAATCTTACAAGATGGACTATTGGCTGACCAACCTGGTGCATGCCTCAGAAGTAGACATGCATCTGTGATTTCGATAATTTGAGTGCATGCCTCAAAAGTGGCCCAATTCTTTGCTTATTATTTCAATGCTTAAGTTGAAAATTGTCTTGTACAGTTCGATTTGATTCACTTTCATAAACTTTTTTGGTGAATTTTCTTTTCCTAACTAATTTTTTCTCTATAGTTTAGTTGGTCTATCAGGGGGGGAAGGTTGATATGAAGATAATTTTATTAGAAAATCAGTTTTTTACTAACAGTCATATCATATTCTTTTGTTACTCATTTTCCAAAGAAAATTATTCTTGTGTTACATGAATTTTGTTAGCCAGTGGATCAAGTAAAATATAAAAGTGGGAAATTTGGCCAGTGTAGTTTCTTATGACCATTTCAAAGAACTAATTTGACAAGGAGAATGTTAAAAAAAATAAAATAATAAGAACGTCAACCTCCTTCATTATTGTCCTCGCTGTATGTTCAGTCCTTGGGTTAACCTGTCAGGGCTTTGACATGGGTGAAAACTTGAATCCTCTTCTGGGATTTTGTGGTCTTGTAGACCTAACATTCTGTCTCGCTTCTTAAGTTTGGACGCATCTTGATTTTCTTTGTAATGTCCATAAGGGATCCTGCTGCCAGGATTCTCTTTTAGATTTTAATTTGAGCCCATCTTGATCTTCTTCATAATGGAATACCCTATTGTGTGTACTGGGGAGGCCATTCAATTTGATGAATCCTTTCTATGCTTAATGCCAAAGAACATTCACTAACAAAATTTGCAGACAATAGCTATTCACCACAATCTTTTTTTGAACTTCAGATTTATCTTAGTTTTTCAGCATGAAACTATTATTGTGTATTTTTTTTTTCTTACTTTTACAGTTTACACTTTACATCAAAATGTGTAAAATAGGAGGAATTTTGCTTTTGGTGCCTGGTGAGTAAAAGACACTTGTATGATAATTTCATCTGTTGATGGAATGATTCGGGTTTGGAAGAACTGAAAGCAATTCTAAATCTGTCCGCCGCTAGAATCATTTGCCTAACCTCTTTCTCAATATTAGAATTAGTCCCATAAATTTACTGTATTTTCTATTGCGGTGCTTTGTTTATTAACACTGGTTTCTTGCAGGTAGCAAAGTTCCAACTATGATTCTCAGGTGGCAAAACCTGTCGTGCTGGTCCTATTTTGTAAAGCCCATTTTAATTTTGCCGTCTCAATTCAACCAAGTAACTCGGGGAGTCTAAACAACAGAATTTAACTGTGAGCTTTCCAATCTTTTTTGGGGCAAGGACTAACTTAACTGTGAGCTTACCATTTTTTTCTCGGGGAAAGACTAAACTGTGAGCTTTCTAATTTTTTATGGGGGAAAGAAAAGTTGTTATGAAGATGTTTTCTTGGAAGAGTCTAGTTTTGAGGTCCTTTTATGGGAGGTATCTTAAAGGAGGCCCTTTAGGTGCTCAAGGACTATGGGGCTGCAAAGAGTTTTATATAAATAAGTATTATTTTTAACGAGAAATCTTCGGCAGACGTTTACAATAAAAGGAAATAAAAATTAATTCCAATAATACCCTTACATCAAATGAGAAAGATATTTAATTACATTTATATCCACTAGGTTGGTGCTCAAGGACTATGGGGCTGCAAAGAGTTTTATATAAATAAGTATTATTTTTAACGAGAAATCTTCGGCAGACGTTTACAATAAAAGGAAATAAAAATTAATTCCAATAATACCCTTACATCAAATGAGAAAGATATTTAATTACATTTATATCCACTAGGTTGAAAAACACCCGTTTGTAATAAACTATAGTTTTTATTTCCCAATTTTGAAACCCATATAAAAATTTTAAAATATTTATTAAAAAGGAAAAAAAAAAATCAAAACATAAAAAAGTTATAAAAAAAATAAAATTATTTAAAAATTCGAGAAATTAAAAAAAATACAAATATTAAATACCCTAAGAAATCATTAAAATTTAAAACAAAGAAATTTTAGGAAATTTATCAAAAAAAAAAAAAAAAGTTAGATTTTTAAATAACATCCATTATACAATTCTAAATATCCATTCAACTATATATCGTATTTTTAAGGGTATTCCAAAAAAAAAAAAAAAAAAAAAGGGACAATTGAAACAAAAATGATGAAACGATTTTTAAATATAAAAGAGTTTAAACATTTATAAAAGTTAATGTTACCTTAACACATTAACAATAAACGATAAATATATAAAAAGATTTAATATAGGGGCCAACTGGGAGTTAGGGGTAGGGGTGGCAACGGGCAGGGTGGGGCGGGTTTTTGGAAACCCGTCCCCGCCGCGTGAAAATCCGGGGAAACCAGTCCCCGTGAAAACCCATCCCGCGGGGTTGGTTTGTAAACCAATCCCTGCCCCCAAGGGCAAAAACCGCCCAAACCCGGTGAAAACCCTCCCCGACCCGCCCCATATAGAAATATTTTATATAAAAAAAATTTTAAAAAATAAAAAAATTCAAAAATAAATATTATAAATCTATGAACATATAAATAATTAACTTAAATATTTTATCAATCAAAAATTTATTAATATATTTTTTATATATATGTACCTTTAAATATTTTATATTTTTAATAAATATTAAACGGGTCGGGTTGGGTTTTGGGACCTAAACCCATCCCCCCAAAAAACCTTGACCGGTTTAAGCTCCAAAATACCAAACCACCCCTTAAAATATACAAACCCGAACCCTTTTCCCGTTAGGGGCTAACTTCGCCCGTGGTTCTCGCTTAACGAAAACCCTTTCCCATCCCGCTTAGGGGCTAACTTCATGATTCATTGGGGAGTTAGGGGCTAACTCCTAATTCGCAATTGGGGGTTAGGGGCTAACTTTCGAATTCATAATTGGGAGTTAGGGGTGTATGCACCAAAATGTGCACAGCCCAAATTGATGAGTCCATCAACCCACCGATCCATCAAACAACGATGGTGGGTAGGCCTTGTTGATCTTCAAAGTTCATCGCTGCAGCCCATCACGAAGTCCAGTATTGTGTCATCGGCGTCATCGGCACGGTCGGCCCCCGTCCGCCAGGAAGCCGCCCGCGTCGAGCCTTAGTCAGCATGCCTCGTCACGTTGCTACACAACTCAGCAACCAACGATCATGTCTGGCCATCAATGGTAAAACCAAGGAAAGAGGAGCACGATCCTCATTTGTGGGATCGAGGAGGAGAAATTCTTCATCTTCCTCCCCTCTCAAAGGAGGCAGCGAAAGGGGATCGCGATCCCCTTTCCAAGGAAGAAACCACAACAACTTCACAGGACAGGCTACAAAAAGCCAAAGAATTCCCAATCACAATTGTGGAGAAAAAATCAAGTTCGAGAGCATTCTAGTCGAGAAAACACTTCACACACAGAAGTTCTTTCTTTCTCGAAACGAAGGTCTGAAAATCCCTTCATCGAGAAGAAACTCGACGCATAGAAGTTCTCTCCAACCACGTAAGTCAAGCAACTTCGCAGTCCGTCCGCAACTCAACAGTTCAATCGGAGCAGCTCTACACGTTCGCCGGGGACGTCACAAGTCGACACACGCGCGAACACAAATACTTCCGCCCGACCGACAAAAAAAGCCACAAGCGGTTCGTGTACACTTTCGTTCCAGAACTTCGTTTTATCGTTCATTCGCGAAGCGAAACTTCACCAAACTTGTAACGGAGATCGAATCGAGGAATCCTAGGAGATTGTACCCTCATTCCTTGATACGAAACACACCCCGTAACACATTTATTCTAAAGTAATCGACATATTCTCTCGGTTCAAGCCTCTTAAGGACCGGGGATTTTCGGTGAAACAGATTTGCATGCGCCGGTTGGGACATTTCCTACCTCTCATCTCCTTCTCCGTTAAAAAAAAAATTTCCTCCAACCCACAGCCATGGCCAGCAACGCCAACAACGACAACAACAACAACAACAACGACAAAGGCAAAAACATCGCCCGGTTCGAGCTCGCTCACCCGCTTTGCCGCGAATGCAAGCTTCGACCACGGGGAGCTCCGCGGACCTGCAGCCGTCTTTCCGTCCAACATCCGGCTCCAACTTCTCCACCACCTGCCACTTTCGCCCAATTACAAGGGCCTTGGCTGGGAGCTTGTCCACCGACAGGGCTCCCTTCATCTGCGGCAGCGCGCTCGCCCGGCGCGCAGTCTTCTTACCACAGGCTACCACGACCTCCACCAAACCAGTCAGCGGCCTCAACCATGCCGATTCCAGCAATGGCCAAACCCACATACTTGGCCATCGCTGACTCTCCTTCTCCTTGCATCCCAACTGTCAGCCCGGCTCGGTCGCCACCATCCATCTGGAGGAGCTCCATCGTCCCCCGCCTTGGTGCAGCAATACGAAAGTGTGGGGAGCATGACTTCTTCCTTCCAGCGACAAGGATGAATTAACCATCAGCCTCTTCCGACAAAGAGTAACGGCTAAAGACAAATCTCCAATGCGTGACCATCTCTCACGATCTCCTAGCCAGCGCTCACTGCGGCGGCGGGTTCACCGCCCATCCGCACTCCTCGCCCGGCCGGACATCGGCGACCTCCCCTGCGGCGCTATCACCCATGTCATTGCGCCAAACTTCACCTGTGGCTGTCACCGCAAGCAAGTCACCCATCAAAACCACCCTCCGCACTCAACCAGCAGCTGGCTTTCCTGACCGGTTGCTCACGGCGGCCTCTCCTCAGGCACCGACGACCATCTCTCCAACTCGGTCGCCAGCAAAACCTTTACCACTTTGATCTACATCGGGAACAACTCCGTCGACGCCGACCGTCGAAATGGCTACAATGATGACGACGGCCAAAACAATCGAAGAGCAGCTTGCCGAAATGCAAGCCACACTTAAAGAACAGAGCGAACAACTGCGCATCAAAGACGCGCAACTTGCAGCTCGCGATCTCCAAATCACAAGGATTATGGAGTGGCTCGAAATGGGCGCGCCGCGAACAACACCGGCGTTTCACAAGAGGTCGACCGAAATCGGGCGACTACTAGCGGCTCAGCAAAACCATCGCGAGAGGATCCTGCCTCTGACGACGAGATGCAGCCCATCGTCACCGACGACCATCCACGAGGTCGAACTGAAGCGAGAGCCGGCTGCCCTCACCTTAGATCGCGGTGACTGAACTCATCAACCGTGCCATGCGAAACGGCTCCGGCGAAAGCAAGTCGGTGGCCTATCGAAAGCCGTACACGCAGAGGATACAAAACATCCCAATGCCGTTCGGCTATCATCCGCCGAAGTTCCAACAATTCAATGGCGAGAGCCACCCAAAGCAGCACGCCGCTCATTTCATCGAGACCTGCAACAACGCCGGCACATACGGCGACCTGTTGGTCAAGCAATTCGGCCGATCCTTGAAAGGCAACGCCTTCGATTGGTATATCGAATTGTCGCAAGAATCAATCGATAGCTGGGAACAATTGGAGCGAGAGTTCCTCAGTCGATTTTACAGCACTCGACGCACCGTCACTCTGGTCGAGATAGCCAATCTAAAGCAGCAGAAGGACGAGAAGGTCGTCGACTACATCAACCGGTGGAGGAACTTGAGCCTCAATTGCAAAGAGAGCTCAAATCTATCTCTCGAAGCCGAAATTGAAATGTGCGCTCGAGGGATGCAATGGGAGCTCCTGTGCTACATTCAAAGCCGAAGGCCGACAAATTTTCAAGAGCTCCCAACGGAGGCCCACAATATGGAGAACCACATAGAAGAGCGAGGGGAGGAAGTTTCATCATCTGCCGCTGCGACGCATACCCACATAATGCGAAAGGAGAAAACTAAAGCATCCTTCGTGGACGAACTCTCGAACCAATAAAAGTCGGGAGCAAGGTAAAAGCAAACTTTACTCCACAGCCTCCCACTCGAGACACTTATCGAAAATTGTCGCTGGAGGAGAGGCAAGCAAAGACCTACCCCTTCATCGACGCCGACGTTCCTCTCATGCTCGAAAGCAACTGCCGAGAACAACTTGATTAAGTTGCCGACATCAAAAGACCTGGTGACCTTGCGAAATCAAAGGATCAAAACTTCTGTAAATATCACCGTTTGCTTGGTCACCCGACCGAGCAATGTTTCGTTTTAAAGGATCGAATCATGAATCTTGCGGGCGCAAAGGTCGCATTCGCGATCGACAGCAAAAGGAGCAGCGTCGGCGAACATTGTCTCCATTCAAGCCGAGCCAAACCGGCGAACTTGGCCAAACAAACAACAGGTCGCAAGGAAGGAGTACCGTCCAAAATCCGGTCCCTCCAACCGACCACACAATCACAGACGACCACCGGCTAAGGTCATACCAAAACCGGCACCCCGCGAAGAAGCTGCAGCCGATGCAGAGGGGTGGATCCTGGTCACCCGGAGAAAGAAGCCTATTCGAGAAATCGAACCGGCACCGGCGAACACCAGAACCAAAGGCGGCGGCCAAACAAAAAAAAGCCGCTGGCGCCAAAAGAAAACTCCCAGGACCGGCGTCCCAAAAGGCAAACAAGAAGAAGAGAAGACCCGTCACTTTGGCAGAGTTCTTCCCAAAGGAGTTTTTCAGCGCCTCCAGCAATGGTGGCAACCTGTTCGATAGCTCCTCCCGAACCAGCAACAGCCAAAGACAAAGGCAAACGACCGGTCGTCGAATCGACGACCTCGAGATGTCATCGAAGCAAATCTCGTCACTCAACAAGATAGAAGATGACCTCGACTTGGCCATCCGGTCAAGACAAGCCTTAATTCGAGTCCCCGACAAACTAGAGGAACTCAAGCCGAAGTCGAGGGCTGCTCATGAGAAAGCATGACTTGCACAATCCTCCCCGCAGCCGGTAAAAGTCAGAAGAGACACTCGTCGTCTCCTGCCCACCGTGCATTGTGTTCCAAGAGAAGGATGCACAACTGCTGGCAAGAAACCATAATCGGCCATTGTTTGTCTCGGAAGAGGCCCCGACTACACTCGAGAAAGGCGACTTGGTACTTTCGCAGTCAGACGGTCAATGCTTTTACGAGTAAAACCGGGGCAAGGTCGCTACGCCCGAAATGGGAAGGGCCGTGACGTAGTGCAGGGAAGCCTATACCATGGCGCGTGCATAAGCTCGTAACATCAAAAACGGCTCGAAGCTGCTGACAATGAATGGTAAATCCCTCAAACGCTTTTATGCATGAGGGGGGGGCAGCTAAACAAAAAAAAGAGAAAAGAAGAGTCGGATGCAATTACAAGAAGCCAATGTTTCTCATTACAAAAATGGGAATAATCTTGAGCCTTGCAACAAAAAAGGGAGAGGCTACAAGTCAAAAAAAATATACACAAAGAAAGCTACATAAGAGCTTGGGAGTTAAGGTCGGCCACCCATGGCTGCAGCCGAATCACCTCGGCATGAACCATTCCCGACTCGCTGAGAATGGGGCGCGAAGGAATAAGAGCAAGCTGGTCATTGGAATCGAGTTGAGCCGATACAAACGCCAAACGTTCGCGAAGGGGACAAAAGGAGGAAACAAATGGCTTCGTTTTCCGTTTTCCTCTTCTATCTCAGCGTGCTTGTCTTCTCTTAAGCCTTCAACAGTGGTGGCTAATGGCGTCGCAATCTGCTGCGCGCGAATGGCGAACAACCTCCGCCTCTAGGCAAAACCGTCGCGCCTCCTGACCGACAAAGACATCACGAAGGTGCGCTTCTTCAGCAACGCCCCCTACCTCGAAACTCCGCTACTCCGTCAATGGTGTATCTTTCACCACTCCAACACTGCCCGCGAAGCTCCGTCGTCGGAAAAAAAAAAAAATTTGAAATCGCTCGACTGGAATCTTCGCGTCGTCGCCGGAGAAGACGGCCGGAAGCCGCAATGACAAAAATAGCGACTTCCCGCCTCCTGTTGCACCCACCTGAAAAAAAAAAGAAAGGCAAAAACAGAGAGAAAAGAAAAAAGGAAGAGGAAGACGGTGGAAGAGCTTACCTGCGCCAATTGCCGTGACGAGCTTACCGTGGACAAAAGCCCCTCGGTTGCACCATCGCGTTTAGAGGAATCACCAGAGCTCAAAGAGGCAAGGGAGTGTTGCCGGTGAAATCGAAAAGTGACAAAAATCGTGACTGAAGTCGCAACAATTGTCGCACCTGCAGCCAAAGACGACGCAGGACAGCCAGCTTCTCGTCGCATACACCGGAGATGAAGAATAGAAAATAAAACGAAGAGAAGAAACGGAGAGACGAATAACAAAAAAAAAAAAAACAGAAAAGAAATTGAGCTCGAAGAAAAAGCGGACCGTCCGTCAGCTGTCCGTCGCCGGAGAAGACAGACGGAAGCTGCGATAACAAAAAAATCGCGACTTCCATATACATTCCCACCATCACGCCCACCAGAAAAAAAAAAAAAAAAAATAGAAAAGAGATAAGAAGAAGGGGAGAGCGCTTTTCTCAGGCTTCTTGAATCTTTGTTCTCACCGGTTTCTCCTACTCATCGAAAAGAATCAAACAGATCGAGTGAAGAAAAAATGGCAACGAGAGCTGCTTTGACTCAACAACAACAGAGAGTGGGGGCAGCTGTTGGGAAGGGAAAACCCTCCGATGGAAGAAACCGGGCGAAGCTTTGGGTGACATAGCAAATCGTAGCCACCGTGAGGCACGGTGAATGAAGGAAAGCCTCTGCCCAAAATTTCTCGCCGAAGCCGGGGCCCAACTTCTTGTGAACGCAGCAAGCAGCCAATCGCAAATGAGAAATCAGCGGCGGGAACTGTTGAAGGAGCCATCGAAAAAGAAGCCCCTAAGCCGGCCCCAACTAAGAAGGCTGTCAAGCAGAAAGAATCCGCTAAGACAAAGGAGTTCGACCTTAGGAAGAAACATCTTGCGGGTCTGGAAATTAAACCGAAGAAGGAGAAAGAAGTCGGAGCGGTGGACATCTGTGGCACTCAGTCAGGTATCCAATCCATTCCTCTCTCAATTCAGAAAAAAAAAAAAAAAAAAAAACTCTCTTGTGAAAAAAAAAATGACAGGGAAAACCGAAGGGGTCTACCGATCCTCTTCTGCCTGGATATCAAACTGTCGCATCCGGCGACCAAGCACTACACTCAGCAACAGAGCGGAGTTCAGCACAACGCCAAACTTGCAGCCACGAACAAAGCTGGCTGCATTAAAAAAGTGTGCTCAGTACTCACGAATGGCGACACAGCCAAACACGACCAAAGAAAATCAGAGCACTTTCGGCACGCCGAGAGTCAAGTGTGACCAAAAACAAACAGCCTCGCCAAGCTAATAACCAAGACAGGGGCAAACAAAAACAAACTCCAGTGTGCCCGATGACCAAAGATGGACACCACAAAACGGAGAATCCAGCATTTGGCGACAGTACCAGACGCTGGACACTCGAATCTCAGTGTCGGATGACCGAGTTGGACGGGAAACAGATGCTGCGAAACAAAAAAAAAAGAGGAGCAAATGCCTAGCGATCGAGCCAGGCACAACTCAAATCGTCACGACCAGCCAAACTGCTGGCTGCGATCAAAACAGGTGCCCGGCGACCGAGCCGAGCACCCTTCAAAGCTCAGCGACCAGCCAAACTGCTGGCCGCCATCAAAACAGGTGCCCGACGATAGAGCCTAGCACCCTTCGAAGCTCCATGACCAGCCAAACTGCTGGCCGCGATCAAAACAGGTGCCCGACGACCGAGCCGAGCACCCTTCGAAGCTCCACGACCAGTCAAACTGCTGGCCGCGATCAAAATAGGTGCCCGACGACTGAGCCGAGCACCCTTTCGAGCTCAGCGACCGGACAAACTGCTGGCGCGATCAAAACAAGTGCCCGGCGACCGAGCCGAGCACCCTTCAACTCCACGATCAGCCAAACAGCCGCCGCTGATCAAAACCAGTGCCCGCAACCGAGCCGAGCACAATTCAAAGCCAGCGGCCAGCCACAAAGCCGACCGTGGTTGAAACAAGTGTCCGGCGACCGAGCCGAGAGCACAATTCAAAGCCACGACCAACAATAAAGCCGGCCGCAATCAAAACAACAAAATCTCGCCCGACAACCGAAAGCCGAAAGCACAGTTCAAAGTCCTCGCCCAACAACAAAGTGGACGCTAAGAAAAAAAAATACAGAGGCACTACCCGGCGACCGAGCCGGGTGCTGTACTGCAAACTCCTGCGGCCGGCGATTGAGCCGGACGCAGCCAACAGAACCAGGTACGCAACCCCTCTTCAAAAAAAAAAATCGAAAAAAAACAAATGAACAAGAAGAAGCAAACGACAAAAAAACGAGCTGTCGCGAAAAGAACAAAAAAAAAAAAAGCAAGCGACAAAAAAGAAGCTGTCGCGCGAAAGAACAAAAAATGCAGCGACAAAAAGAAGCGTCAAAAAAAAGAAAAGAAGTTGTCGACGACCATAAAAACGGTCGCGCTAAGCGCAGGAATTCCGCCTCTCGGTGACCAAGCCGGGCTCAATCGAATCAAAATTTTGGCACCCGGCGACCAATCCGGCGGCGACTACAAGGAACTCACCCTCGGCAACTCGGCTGGCTGGCTGCGGCCCTAATTCAGGTCCCGCGACAGAGGGCGTATCGCGACCAAAACAGGAGCAATGCACTCGATGACCAAACCGAACGCAGGAAAGAAGCTTCGCGACCGCCGGCATAGACGGACGCAACAAAAATCCGCACCCGGAGACCAAGCCAAATGCGACGAAGGAACTATCAAATGCAACACCCGGCGATCGATCTGGGTGCCGCGTAACAAACTCCTGCGACCGGCGACCGAGCCGGATGCAGCCAGACGGAGTCAGGTATGTAACTCATAAAATAAAAAAGAGAAAGAAAAAGGCTGCGACAAAAAGAAGCCGTCACCGAACAAAAAGTTGCGACAAAAATAGGCTGTCGCAAGGAAAAGAAAAAGGCTGCGACAAAAAGAAGTCGTCGCCGAACACAAAAAAGCTGCGACAAAAAAAGCAAATCGCAAGAAAAAAAAGGTCGACACTTACTCGCGACCAGACAACAACTTGCACTCGGCAACTCAAGCCGGCTACAACCAGACAACTTCAGCACTTTGCACTCGGGCGACCAAGCCGAGTCGCGCTTAGCCTGAGGGATTCAGCCTCTCGGCAACCAAGTCGGGCTCAACCGAATCAAAATTTTGGCACCCGGCGACCAAAACAGAAGCTTTATCTCCCGGCGACCGAGCCAGCCAAAGCCAAAACGAAAATCAGCACCCGGTGACCGAGCCGGATGCGACAGCAGCACCCGGCGACCAAGCCGGATGCGACAACAGGGAAATGCAACACCCCGAAAACCCAGTTGGGCACACTCAAATCAGAATTCAGCACATGGCGATCAAAACAGGGGCGACACAACACTTTTCTGTTCTGCTGTTGAGCCAAATCTCGCATTACAATTCGTCACTCTGTCACTTTGACAAATTGATAGACACTTAGAGCGAGAGAAAGAGAGGAAAGAAAAATCGAAAATATAGAGGAGAGGAAATTTAAAAAAAGAAAAGAAAAGAAAAGAGAGAGAGAGAGAGAGAGAGACTGAGGGAGGAGTCGACAATGAGAGGAGAGAAAAAGAAGAAGAAAGGAGGAAGAGAAGAAGAAAGAAAAGAGAGTGGGGTAGACCCCCACGACTCAATTCAACCCGAGGTCGTGGAGGAGAGAAATTTCTTTACAATACCTTTGAATTCTGGTTCATGGAAAACTTCGACGTAAGCCGGACCCGACAAGGATCGCAGCGTAGAGAAGTTGCGCATAGCCTCCGGGTCGTAATCAGAAGGCAAATTCAGACAGAGGGCAGCACCCGTGAGCGCAGAATATCTTTCAAATTCAGCAAGCCAAACCGTCCACGTAAGCCATACCGTCGACAGAGAGATCCCAATTTGTTGGGAGGATCGATTCAGCCAAGAGGGGCCCCACTACACACACCTCCTTTCAAAATCCTCTTCCTGGTGCGTCAATACAGTTCGTTGAAGGAACTGCAACTCACCTAGACATCAGTCAAACTCCAATTCGGCCTCCGGTCTTATTCGGATTCAAGTTTTCTCTTTGGTCCGCCGACCAAGCTACCGAAACTGCACCTCTCACTAGTGCGACGCACACAGAGTCGCCGAGTGACACCTCTTCCCCGGCGCGACAGCCAAAGTCGTCGAGACTTGCAGAAGTTCACAAAATCTATCGCGTCAGCCTTCTCTCGAGGTTTCAAAACAACTTTCGACAACACTCAAAGCAGACCGTAGCCAGCAGCTCAATTCTAATTCGCCGTTGTTGCTCAAACCTGGGCGACATCTCTGCTCAGGTATTCATCATCTCTCTATACCGTACATACTCAACATGAACGCATAAAAAAAAAAAAATCGAAAAAAAACAAACAGCTCTAAAATAGCAAGAGAGCCAAAAAAAAAAAAAAAAAAAAGAAAGAATGAAAAAAATTTTTTTTACAAGTGTACAAAAAAAAATACACTGTCCTAAAAAAAAGCAAGAGGACAGAAGAACAAGATTACACAAAAAAGCGATAAACGATCCTAAAAAAAAGTAAGAGGATCATGAAAAAAAGGAAAAAAAAAAAAAAGAAAAAAGTGTTATGTGTGTGTGTTCTTCTTCATTTTCGAACTTGCTCGTTCCTCCCGAACGGTCAAGTCTCGAAGGGGAAATCTGTATGCACCAAAATGTGCACAACCCAAATTCGATGAGTCCATCAACCCACCGATCCATCAAACAACGATCGTAGGTAGGCCCCGTCGATCTTGAAGTTCATCGCTGCAGCCCATCACGAAGTCCAGCCGTGTCGTCGCGTCATCGGGCACGCGGTCGGCGCCCCGCCGGCAGGAAGCCGCCCAGCGTCAGCCTTAGTCAGCATGCCTCGTCACGTTGCTACACAACTCAGCAACCAACGATCATGTCTGGCCATCAACGGTAAAAACCAGGAAAAGAGGAGCACGATCCTCATTTGCGGGATCGAGGACGAGAAATTCTTCAGTCTTCCTCCCCTCTCAAAGGAGGCAGCAGAAAGGGGATCGCGATCCCCTTTCCAAGGAAGAAACCAAAACAACTTCACAGGACAGGCTACAAAAAGCCAAAGAATTCCCAATCACAATGGTGGAGAAAAATCAAGTTCGAGAGCATTCTAGTCGAGAAAATATTTCACGCATACGAAGTTTTTTCTTTCTCAAACGAAGGTCTGAAAACCCCTTCACCGAAAGAAACTTCGGCGCTTTAAAAGTTATCTCCAACCACAGAAGTCAAGCAACTTCGCAGTCCGTCACAACTCAACAGTTCAATCGGAGCAGCTCTACACGTTCGCCCGGCAACGTCACAAGTCGTGTGGGAACACAAATACTTCCGCCAGACCGACAAAAAAAAGCCACAAGCAGTTCGTGCACACTCGTTCCAGAACTCGTTTCGACGTTCGTTCGCAGAAGCCAAAAGTTCACCAAACTTGAAACGGAGATCGAATCAGAGGAATCCTAGGAGATTGTACCCTCATTCCTTGATACGAAACACACCCTGTAACACATTTATTCTAAAGTAATAGACATATTCTCTCGGTCGCGCCTCTTCGCGGACCGGCGAATTTTCGGTGAAACAAGGGGCTAACTCCGAATTCGCAATTGGGAGTTAGGGGCTAACAACGAATTCGCAATTGGGAGTTAGGGGTTAACTCCGAATTAGCAATTGGGAGTTAGGGGCTAACTCCGAATTCCCAATTGGGAGTTAGGGGCTAACTCCGACTTCGCAATTTGGAGTTAGGGGCTAACTCCGAATTCGCGTTTCGGAGTAAGGGGTTAACTCCGAATTCGCGATTGGGAGTTTGGGGCTAACTCTGAATTCACGATTGGGAGTTAGGAGTTAACTCCGAATTCGCGATTCGGAGTTAGGGCCTTACTCCGAGTTCGCGATTGGGAGTTAGGGGCTAACTCCGCATTCGCGAATCGTACTTAGGGGCTAACTCCGTATTCGCAAATTCGGAGATAGGGCCTGACTCCAAATTCGCGATTGGGAGTTAAGGGCTAACTCCGAATTCGTGAAACGTACTTAGGGGCTAACTCCGAATTCGTGAAACGTACTTAGGGGCTAACTCCGAATTCGTGAAACGTACCTAGGGGCTAACTCCGAATTCGCAAATTTGGAGATAGGGCCTAACTCTGAATTCGTGATTGGGAGTTAGCCCCTGATTCCCTATTGGCAATTGGGAGTTAAGCCCTAACTCCCAACTTGTAATTGGGAGTTAGCCCCTAACTCCCAACTCGCAATTGGTAGTTAAGGGCAAACTCCTAATTCGCAATTGGGAGTTAGGGGCTAACTCCCAACTCGCAATTGGGGGTTAGGGGCTAACTCCAAATTCGCAATTGGGAGTTAGGGGCTAACTCCGAATTCGCAATTGGGAGTTAGGGGCTAACTCCGAGTGGGGAGTTAGGGGCTAACTGGGAGTTAGGGGCTAACTCAGAATTCACTGGTGGGAGTTAGGGGCTAACTCCCAATTCCAGTGGGGAGTTAGGGGCTAACTCAGTGCTAATTTGGAGTTAGGGGCTAACTCAATGCAAATTTGGAGTTAGGGGCTAACTCCAAATTAAGCTATTGGGAGTTAAGCCCCAACTCCTAATTCGAAAATGGGAGTTAGGCCCCAACTCCCAATTGCGAACTGGGAGTTAGAGGCTAGCTCCCAGTTCTTCCTTCGTTTGGATTCGAGGTCTAAATTTTGCATATTACCATCAATTGCACTTACTAATCACTGCTATCTTGTTATTATCCCCTCAAATTCAACGTATGGTTCTATAAAATGAGTTAAATGGAGGTTGCACAAACCATGAGATATGTTTATTAAGAATCTAATACGAATAATGCATATAATGATGCAAAGTGAAAGGTCGTATTGAATTATTAGACCTTCAATTTAATGTGATCTTGAGAGCCACTTAAACAAAAGTAATGTTTTTCTCCAAGTGAGCAATTTTTATTTCTTCTGTTGTACATATTTATCTTACAGTTTGATTAGGAATTAGATCATCAACCCCACCTCGTCGGCCTTGTTTTAAATTAGTGGCCGTATTGAAACAAAAAGAAAATGTGATAGAATACTAAATTAATGAAGTTTCATAAGTTGAAATTGAAACATCTTTTAATATGGGAAAAAAATTGTTTACATAATATTAGTTTTTATAAAACACATTGGTGCTTTACAACTGTCAAGTTGCATAATAATATTTGTTGTACATGTATTGTTGTTTATGGAACAATACACTTAAAGGACATCATAACATAGAACAACATCAGAACCACTCTGCTCCCCGACAGCTCTCATCAGTGCCAAATTTTTATCTTCATTTCACATTTGTGGCATGCAGACTTCATTGAGATTTCCACATCTAAGAAAAAAAAAAAATCGTTTAAAATACATCAAACTGTAAATAATAGGATATCATTAATTTGATTATCAATTTGCTTATTTCCTTCTAGCATGAAAAACATAGGAAAAATTGCTTCAAACACGTTCATATCATTCATTGCAAATTACATATTTCCATGACGCAAGTTATGCTGACTAAGCCAATACTGGACTTTTACGGACCCAAGACTCTATCAGCAGTAGTTATGCAAAAACTCAGATATTAAAAAGATGAACACCATATGAATTAATTATTAACATATTGAAGAGCTACAACAACATATGGAAAGATTCAAGTACAGAGATTCTTTAATTAGTCAACGAAGGTGCAAAACCATCAGGTTAAGTGCAGTTTTGTGAAACTAAAAAGTTGCAAATACCTAAATTGCATCTGCTAACTCACCTTGACACCACGGCTCTGAGTGATTATAAAGATCATTTGTCCACATGAGTCTATTTTCTGTGTTGGATCCTTCAACTCTATGACTTGTACACGCTCCAGATTGCTTCTTTACATTTGCCATACATGCGAGAGGACCACTCCCAGCAGATTTACTTTCAATTACCAAAGACAAAAAAGAACAACTGACTCCTCATTGTATGTGATAATTCATTAAAATTAAGAACATTGACAGTTTTATCGAGATGACCCAGTCAAATGGCTCTCTCCGTTCTAAAAAATGCAACACAGGTGATTTGCTTCTTGTGTGCTTTAACCTCCCAAGCATACATGCCTGTTTGGCCTTTGATATCCTATACCTACTTGTGTTCATGGTTTTTGTTAGATTCATTGCAGGGACAGAGGAGTAGATTCCATTGATCAAGCTAGACTAAAGAAAAAACTGGAAGATGAAACTAATTCTTTGCTTCATATATATGTTAGAAGAATCTTCTTCTTGGAATTTTAATGGTTACGCAATAAAGCATGATATATGTTAATTTTTTGTCCTTGTGAGGATAAGTAAATAACAAAAAGGACTCCCACAGATGAAGTTAGTCTAATTATTGAACGTCCCCTTTCCCTGGTGAGCAACTCATTGTATGTATATGTACTACACAAAAATGCCATTGCTCACATCTCAAGATTTGATTCCAGTGGCAAAAAGTACATCACCTACAAGTAATTTCCTGCAGGTGACAGTAGATTCCTTATTTACGCAAAAGAATGACAATGGTTCTCTTATTTCCTCTCTAACAGTAATATGCTTCAAATATTAACCAAGAGCAACACAAAAATAAAAGTACAAGATAAAGAGTAAAATAATAACTGTACAGAACAATAGGAAAAATGACTGTTACGACATGTAATTTGTCCAGAGAAGAGAAAAGGCAGCCCAACAACATGAAAATGAATATGTTTGTCTTTCAAAGATTTGACATGTGTGGCCAGGTGCATTCTTCAATAATTCTGGGCATTTTGGCAATCTACAATCACACTTATTGCAATCGACTGTGTCACATAAGAAAGGTGTGCATATCAATTAGTATCACCTACACTAGTTTAAGAAAATCGTAGATTACAATTACGTCAATAGACTCGGAGGAAATGAAAGACTTTTACCACAACAGTTCTCTGGTCAAGTAGGAGGAGGTGAGATTTGACTTTGGTTTCCAAAAGGCTGATCAGGTATATCCAATGTCTATGGATGTGTCTTCTTCGACCGTTCCATAGAAGTAGCTTCATGAATGCCTTAAAAAGTAATGTTAATCTATTAAACGTCTCTTTAATAATGACAACAGATTACATCAAAATGTTTGTCATCAGCTATAACTCGAACAAAGAAATTGGTTAACTACCAAACTCTGAAAGCTGAGGGCTTCCTCGGATCCGTAGCTAACATAAAACCTTGTCGAACCGATAATATAGCCCCCCTCCTCACCAGGTTTGGGTAATCTAGCAGATTCCCCCTGTTTATCAGGACATGTCATGAACAGCTCACTAATTGATCAAATGACATGGATGAATGTCAACAAGGCACAAAGATGAAAACTAATGATGAAACAAACACATGAGAGAAAACTTAAGGAAGATGTATAGCAGACTCAAAAAAGCCGCATTTGGATACTAATAATACTAATAACCTGCTTCATACCTTGACATGTAGAGATTGTAAGAGCACTGCAGGCGCATCACAGGTCATTTGTCATCACATAATAACAGTTATTTCATAAGTCAACTACAAAGGGGAATGTAAGAAATCCTCGCTGACTACCAATTAACAGGGGTAAAAAACTAAGGAAGGGGATTAGAAGCTAACGCCAGCTAAGAAATGCCTTAAATAAAATACAATACAAAAGCAAGTGACCAAATGAAGAGACAACTGCATGAACCAACTGGCCTATTAACCAAACAAATTGGTTTAGCAGCCTAGCAGGAAAGCATAAAAAATTTACATATTTTTCTTTCTTTCTGAAGGTCAAGTCTGTGTGAAGACTGTACAAATAATTTAGTGAAAAAAATATTAGGACAACAAGTAGTGGTGTTTTTTTATTAATGGTCACATTCAGACACCACATGAAAGGCAAAACTTGACACCACCATCATCCTTAGTTTCACGTTGAGCATGACGAACTAGAAGAGTACCAACCAGAAAATATAGTAAAAGTCAATCTCAATACCTAAGCCAAGAATTGTGGAGCAAATCAGAAAAGACTGGTAGTCTGAAGTCCATCTTATACAAGCTCTCCATGATTATGATGCATCCTCCAGAGACCACAAGAAGCCTGGGGGATGAAAAAACTAGATGTAATATGCAATCAAGCGCAAAGATGTTAAGCCTCCATGGGCTGCCTAAGGAGCTGCTATCATAGGCTCTTTGTGAACATGAATGACCTACAAACAGGACAAGTGACCTTCCTATTCTTTCAAACTTTTCAAGCTAAAACCGATCCCAGCCATATCTTTCTTGAAATATGATATCGCTGGAAAAATTTTCATATTCCATGCCATCATCTGTTTTTTCTCAAATGGTTGTTCAACAACTTGGTCAGACAACACATACTAAATTGGATCAGCCTATAGATTGGCCGACGATTTTTTCTCTCTCCAGCATCTTGTTGCAGTTGTTAAACCCTGTTGCTGCTGCAATTTTCATTTTAACACCTTACGCAATAAAACACCATTGGACAAGGATGTACCAAAATACCATACAATGGCATCTATAAGTTAGTCTCAGTTTATTCCATCATTTAATTTCTAATTTATAGCTCCAACATAGAAGAAAATAATAGCAACAAGGTCAAAACATACCTCTCTTCAGCTATTTTATCAACATAGAAGATAAAGATTATGCCAAAAAAAACTGTACTGAGAAATGCCCAATTTGGAAATGAAAACGTAATACTGCTATCGGGATGATGATCCCAAACAAACAACAAAGAGAAAAACAATATTTAGATTGTAAAGGAACAAATAGGATCACATAGTTGATGAAACATATGCAAATATTTTAGTGAATAGAATCCACCATAGAAGTAAGAGGCAGCAATACAAGGTCAAATGGTAAAGCCAAATTTCATGAAACGAGCAGTCTAGAATAATAGGAAAACTCTTGTTTTCTTCATATAATTCGTGTAATTCTGTTGCATGTCTATTGTCTTTGGTCCTTTACATAAATGTGATGCTTTAAGTAAATTTTTTAATTAATAACAATACCATGCAATGTCATATCAGGTCAACAGTATATACGACATGGTTGACAAAGAACCTGAACGTTCAACCAGTTTGATGGCCAGTAGCTCATACCACTCTAGGGTTGAATGTTGGCATTAAATAGTTCAAAATAACGAAACCTTCATACCTGTAGAACTTTATCTGACCAATCAAAGTCTTTGATCATGTTCCTGTGGCACGCCGATGACTAACCTATTGTCTGAAGCAACCATGCAGCCGTATATGGCTCCCCTGTATCAGAAATAAAATCCCCCCAAATTCAAAATAATCAAGGCAGATAAAAATTTTATATCTGGGTTTCCTGTAGTTGTAACTGCTTCTACAAGATCCTCCACAGGTTGTTCTCTAAATATTCTTTTCCCACCCAAGTCTTCCTGCAAATGATCAACACCACCAACCATGAAATTGACAAGGACATGAAGATGTTTATTAAAAACTTAAGTCCAAATAACTAAGTTGTCTATACCACTGCATCCAGTTGAAGGGAAACTGGAATCACCCTTACTTTCCTGGAAATGACACCATGTAAACAACACAAATACGAGAGTGTTTTTGTGGTGTTGGATTGTGAAATCCTTATAACTCTGGCATGAAATACTCTTGGAATAAATAAAATTACTCGGTTGCCCATTAAAATTTGTTGAACAAATGGCAAATTCGCCACATCTCACTTCAAGGGA
Organism: Aristolochia fimbriata; assembly: GCA_019845555.1. NCBI lineage: Eukaryota > Viridiplantae > Streptophyta > Magnoliopsida > Piperales > Aristolochiaceae > Aristolochia > Aristolochia fimbriata. The sequence goes on from CM034079.1 coordinate 18,078,711, forward strand.
CACATAACAAGATCAAACCAAAAGGCTAACACATAATGTAATGGCTGATCGCATTAACCAAAATAAGAAATGGAAGAAGCTGTCCTCGGACAAAAAAATAGACCCACAAGATCTAATGGAAAGACTAATACACATTGCAAACATTGACCACGATAACCTAAATAAATAATTATGGTATGAATGAAGACAAAGTTTTAACCAAATTAGTACCAAACCAAACCATGTCTGGCTCTTCTACCAAAGGTCAGGACCCACCGAATGACTTATTGAGTTAATTGAACTTTGAAGAAATGTATTAAATTAATAGGGGAAAGTTTCAATTAACAAAAAAAGAATGCTACAAGAGATTAATGAAGTGCAAATCACGTTACATATGGGAATGAAGAAATCAGCAGCACATCTGTTGGAAACAAGAACATGAAACTCACCGTTGCTTTCGCCAAGGAATAGGTTAGTTGTGTGTACCACTCCCCGAAGGAAAACCACATTATGCTCATCGGATCGTAGCCCCGAGATAAAACTCTAATAGGAATCTACTTTGCCCAACCCCTCTGATCTCCAGTCCTCCGATTACCATGATCAAATCGGGGATTAGAGATTATGACCACTTACGGATTGAAGACCCGAAAACGAATCAAGAATATGAAAAGGTGACAAATTTCATTCAATCATGTCTCAAATGTTGACAGAAGATTACCAATTTCATAGTACTGGAGGTGTGAGCCATTCAATTAAATAGTACATAAAACCATCAGCACAATAACAACATACCAGGTTGGCGCATCTCCCAATCTCCCACAGTGCATTGTTTGTGAACGTTCTGGCATTTTGAAAAGCCTACAAAAATAAGAAAGTTCAAATCCAACTAATCATTCATACCATTTGAGTGATGTGTTGATGCCAAGCCAAATAAAATAATACAAGAAATAAAGGTAATGTACAAGCCTACCTCACGAGGTCCATTTTCAAGAGAAAAGCCATAAATCATATAGGAAAAAGTCACATATACATTTATACACACTTCAAAAAGACGAAAATTGTCCCCTTTGAGATGTTCTTTTGGTGCAGCCAACATTATGATTCGAAAAAAGATGAGTCTCAATTCAGTTATATCTACCGGTCGGAGCTCTGGAAGGGAAATGTTTTCGTCAATGGAACCACAACACTAAAATTAAGGAGAAAATGGAAGATTAATTTGTGATTTGCACCTTTGATGAGTCACCGTCAACACTTTGGCGGATTCTCTTAAACATAGGAATATTTATTAATATATGCGCCCCTTAAAGGTGACAAACATAGAAATATATAGTAATAGATAAAAATAATACCAACTACATAATTTCTTACCGCTTCGCCCCGCAATATGTCTCCTACTATTTCACCTCTAATACGAGGGATATGGTCCTGAAATATACATGACTTAAGTGTGCAATAAATTATCAAATTTTGGAGAGAATATCAATTCATATAATTTCATAACAGAATAAGTCATTAAGTCTTTATTATTACCTGAGAGAAATTAAATTTTCTAATCCCAAGTGACAAATTGTCCATATACTTTATCACAAAAATTCCACAGTCATACCCATTGCCTTGTTTGGGTTGTGCGTGACAGGAACAAATCTCCAGTGCATTATGTCAATGACCCCTCTACAAAAAAAAACTCTTTTTCGCAGCTTGTTTGTCTGTACAATACGGTATAGTAATTTGTTAATATTAATAATTGCACCACATTAAAATTGTAAAATATAATTAAACAAGTACTTACAATCTGAATTGCATAATCCTTGTAGTTGGAAGCACGCTTTAGGGAGTTATACCATAACAGTTCTTTCTCCTTCATATTTATGACAAGAAGATGCCAATGGGAGTCATTGTTTAAGGGCATAAACATCAAATCAACGTCCATATTAATGTTTGCGATGGTGTCAAAAGGTTGTCGTTGGTTTGAGATTGGCATTCAACCTTTTAAATGTCTTTTCACCCGTCCATAATCTGCCCTCACCCTTCGTGGCTCGGCCTTCACCCTTTTTCAGTTTCGCATTGTACTTTTTGGGTGATTCTTAACCTCGATGCTACATAAAAGGTAATACATATAATTAATATGGAACACTTTCACCTCTACATAACAAAATTTAAATGAAAAAATGCACAGTACCTATTGTAGGAACAAGTGAGCCAAAGTATTGAAAAAATAACATGGCCTACACATTGATTGATTCTTTTCTTGTCGCACAACCATCAATTCAATGTACGCATCGATCACCTGTTCAACCACGTAAAATGTAATGGACCAGTAACCTACGATGGAGAACATGCTAACATGAATTTATTTTAAATACTCATTCTGTACAATGTCAGTAATAAATTCCTCTTGGATGGCCTCACAAATGAATTTGTAAGGAACCGCGATATTTTTCATACACTTCCTGCAAATGGTATATTACAAACACACATCAAGCAGTACTCCATAGAATATAATATATGCATTTATATACAATGAAATGACACTTACATATAACATTCTTCACTTGATAGACATTCTTTGATAAGCCTAGAATCCACCAAGGAGAATTGTGTCATCCAAGGACTTATCTATACAACATATCCAAAGTAACGAATTAGAACACAACACAATAAAACAAATGCAGCACATAATAAATAAGAAAATGTAACATTGATTCACTTTACCTGCCGGGTTGTCGTACCACCCTTGAAAGACGAACGAACCTTGTATGTTCTTCTCCTAATTCTAGGCATCTTCTTTACTGTACTTGCAACGCTAGTGGCAGCATATATAATTAATGGATACAGTCAGAGACACTACCGCATGACCATGGGAAAGCTCTCTAACCATTTTTTTCTCTAACTCATCTACATTCTTAATATGGTCAATCACTCCTTCATGGGACCCCTTCACATCATGAAACTCATAGTGTTCTTTTAGGAGGTCATCAAGGAAGAGGGATTGTCCATCGATCGCATCTTTCCTTCTTTGAATATTTGGTTGATACTCTTTCACAAACACATTTTGTATCTCATTGTCTTCAGGCTTCTCACTTTTATCGGGTGCAACTGTACCTCTTTTTCGTTCTTCACTCCCATTGTCCTTAAATATTAAAGATTTAAGACATTGTACATCAAAATTCAATGCTGCCACCTCCTTGTTCAACTTTCCTATTAGATGTTTGTTTGACCTTCTATTCCTTTCTAACCTCCTGCACCAACTCTTCCATGCGGTCATATCTTTTCGGAGCCCAACCATTTGAAGTTTAAGCTTTGAAATAGTCATCCTCTTACCTGCTATTTTTTTTTCCTACAACAAGCATATCATAAAATTAACTATTAGTACATATAAAGAAATACAATAAGGTTTAAGTGCTGGAAAATCGTTACCAAAATCGGATCAACACCATGTGACTCTGAAATCAAAAATTGCTCTTCATTGGCAAACTGCATTGCATTGAGAACCTAAGAGGAGATCTCATGCAAACACGAATGCAAGCTGTCAGATACAAGAAAATATAATCCTCTTCTATTTTACTGATGTAAACAACACGAGACATGTACCTGCTCATTAGGGACATTGTCGAAAAATTGTTGATAGTACCGTTTCCTCTTGTATATGTACGCACGACCTTCACCGTACTAGCAAAAAATGCGAGGAAACTTCATATTTAGAGGGCTCCACATTGTTATATGTTCGTATAACCAAGTCTGAAATGAAAAATGATTAATACAAATAAGTTGACCTATTGTAAATGTTATCACAAAGTTCATGTGACGTACCTGTAATGCAATTGCCTAGCCATTAAAGAATATTTGTTTCTGTTGCAGTTCCCCTCGGATAACCCTTTGCAATCTTTGATGCACCTCATTGATGTTATCAATCAAGAACTTGTGTACTGCATTAGCCCATGCAAACTGTTTTAACGTGTCAAATTCGTCTACAAATATGACAAGTCTTTTAATCACTGCACTGGATGAGATTGGAAACAATAACAGAGAAAACAAATAGATGATGACTATCTTCACTGTATCAACAATGCACTCTTCATCGATTGCAAATGAAATTAGTTTGTCCTCAATCACTCCGATGGTTACTCCACTATCGCCAAACATCTTCTTCAAATATCACGGATTTTCTCCTTTTGCAATTCAAGTCCACGGCCTTTCCATACATAGGCAAACCTAAAATAACTGCAATGTCCGAGGGTCTGACAAATAATGAATGGTTACCTATTTCAAAGAATTGTGTAGTTGGGTTCCATCTACTAAGCAGGTGACTTAAAAGATTTGTTTCCAAGGTAGCCTCTGAAAACCCAAAAAATGTGAGAAAGGGGTGGTCTTAAGAAGGTCCATATGCTGATCATTAAGATTTGCACGGGCAATAACACATTACCGACTAACCACCTCAGGTGTTGACTCCATATTGTACCTACAATTTGAAGATTACAAATTGGGAGTTACGCATTTTATGCTATTGGAAAAACTAAGAACATTACAAATATTTGCATTGAAGCCACGACATGCAGTGGCTAATTATATATGCAAGAATTATATCTTAGTCACATAGATGAGTAAAAAAAAAAAAAATTATGTTCATTATTTAAACTATTAGAAACTAATTAGAAGTAAAAAATGATTTTGAAGAGTTCAAACCAAAGGAAAATTTTAAACACTTGAAATAATTGTCTCACATTGGTCATTCCTTTGAAGCTTTATCCTATGTAAACAAGCAGTGCCAGCCACAAAAATGTGACATTGGCTTATGACTGAAAGCAAAAAGATTAATCTGGTTTACTTCAACAACACAACAAATAGCTGCCAACTTTCTTGGCTCCGTCAGATGAAAATTTTTAGCACAGATGAGCCCGGTCGTTGTTGAACCAAAAATCAACCATCCTTCCACAATCACTGTTAGTGACAAAATTCAATAGAACAATAGTTACTTTTTAGTTTACCAAACAATATTCAAATATAGTCATAATAGTCTTTCATTAGTTATTCTAATGTTGTAGTGTACAATAACAACGTGTATTTGATCTAATAGACTATTTCCAAAGATATATATTAACATAAGTATCTTGTAGTTAACATTAAAGATGCCAAAGCAAAAAAATTTATGCAGCAACGACTACATATAAAATAAGCTACAGAGGATATTAATATATACAATTTAGACCGAAAACATAAAGTCAAAAAAAAAATCCAAATGAACGGAATAAAGGTGTACGTCAACACATTTTTTTGTATTAACAAAAGATTTGTTTCTTACAAAAACCTAAAATGTTACTAAAGATAGATAACTAGAAATTAAACAATTCATAAATTTTCAAAATGTACAAAAATTAATACCAAAACCAATGTGAATTAAATGTGTAATAAATATGGCATCTGTAGCATACTGTAAATATGCACTCATAATTGGCGCCCCTTCTTCCCTGTCACCCCTACCAACGTGGTACAGGATGAGTAACAAACAATAAAATAATTAAGGAAAGATACATACAAGTGGCAAATACGTAAATATATAACAGAGTGGTACCTGATAAAAGACCCAACATGATGTATTAAAGGATAAGAAGAAAGGGAAAGAGAAGGGACCACGGGATAGGACCACCAGAAACACAAGAAAAAAAGCATAGTAAGAGAGAAAATAACTATCCATAGTAGATTAGCGCATTAACATTTTACCTTGTCCGCGGGCTACATCAACGAATATTTCGTCAGACGACTTCCTCTCTTGAAAAGCAACAACTTCAATGCCAACCAATCGCGACGTAGCAGGGGAGTGACAGTCGAGGAGTCACTGTATTTAGACCTTTTGGGAATAGTCCGGGAGGCCTTACAGAGGAGTGGGCCACTGGTTTTCAATATATTGGAAATAGGCCGAGTTGTTTTACAGGGGACTGAGGCACTGGTTTTCCAGTTTTGGTTAATCGTCCAGGAAGTATAGCAGGAGCGCGAAGCATTGGTTTTTGAGCTATCACGGAGTGATTTTCCGCGTCCATCCATTGTTCGCGAGCTATCAAAAAGTCTGTGTAATAGCTTTGCCTATCGGACAATGACGAAGTTCGGGAGGTAGGGGACGCGGTGAATCTTATAAGGACTCAAGGGTTTTGTAAATTTATTTTAAGGGCTTTGATCTGGTGTGGTCAACCCGCTGCGTGTCCTCGAGATTTGAAGACGTTCATTAAAACTTCATCGGGACGGCTACATTTTAAAATAAAACCCATTGCCCGTAATTACAAACAGACCATCGTGGTTGGCGGTCCTCATAATACTCTGGGTTTAGGGCATCTCTGCTCCTAATGGGAAATTGGAACATGACTTCCCTTCAAAATTGCGAGAGAAATTGAGCACTTTCGCTCTCGCTCCTCCAATTTGTTCCATTCAACGGGGAGGTATGTTATTTCATTCGCGTTCTTTTCAACAGGTTCTGTCCTTGAGTTTTCCTTTGCATTCTATACTTTCAGTTCTTTGTAAACGACATACCACATTTCCTTGTCCTTACTCTTCGTTTTCGGTCACATTAGGTTGAAGAAGTGTAACTGTTGTTCTTTATTTAGTTATTTTGGCTATTTTGTGTCGTGTTTACTTTTCCTGCACGGTTAAAGAAACTTCATCCAATTCTTCAGGATTCTTACTCGTGTTATTATTTCATTTGGTGCTCAAATCGGTTAGATTTCCCCTATCTCTCGAATGTTTTGGTCGGACTAGTTAAAAGATCTCTGTTTGTTTTCAAATTTTCTAGGTTCTTTCTTCTTATTGTCAATCGGCTGCTTCACAAATTGAAGGGCGTCTTTTTTTATAAGATTTCTATTGAATGGCAGCAATTGCATTGACCAAATACATTAATTATTGTTATTTCATATAATTCCAATCTTTTTGTGCTCTCTTTCTTGTTTTTCATCACTGTTTAATTTTGTAATCCCCATTGAACACTCTTATCTCTCTTTGCCACTTTCCTATTTTTAATGAAAAGAAATTAAGTTCCCATGGAACACTCTTATTCTTATTTCCACTGTCCATTTCTTGGTAGAAGTCATTTTTGATAATTTGGCTATTTGATTGTGTAAAATTTTTTACTTAACTATTTTTATTAGTTTGTTGGTTATAGCTTCTTAGCGTTGTGTAAAAGATTTATATACCCGATTTTTGGACTCACTCATGTCTTCGATATTCAGTGTGGTTTTTCCTCATTAACTTCCTTGGTGTGTCCATTTATAGTTCTGCCATACTAGTCAAGATGATCAGGTGTGTTGTTTCACTTCTACTAATCACCACAGATTCCATGGTTATGATGGTCTGTAGTGATTTCTAAAAATTTAGTTGTTTTATCTTGTTGAATCCGAGGTTATGACAATTTTAATAAAGCCCAAAACTGGCCAAAAACAGGAAATACAATGTTTGGAGTGCTACAGTAGGCTTACATATTGTAAGCAACTACCTACTAGTTTTGGTTTCAAATGAGGGTGTTTGAATTGTAATGGAATTGCTTTATCTTCTTGTTGAAGATTGATTCTTATATGTGAGGAAAGCTTAATATCTACCGCAATTGACTTGCTAGTAGTTTTAGTTGGAAGACTTTATTCAAGTTGTATTATTATTGATGACCTTGCTTGTTAATTATGATGCCAACTCATGAACCTCTTCATTATGCATAAGTAACGTGAGCCTGCTCACTGAATTATGTAGTTTGTTGGTTTTTCTCATCGTCGGAGATTCTTTTCTTTGATCATATTAAATAATATTCATGCTGGTACTACTCTTTAAAGTGCTTCGAATTATTGATTAGCTATAACTTTGTTGACCTGTTCAAACCACAACTCTGTGGCCTAATGGTATGGTGCCACTATTTGAGGAGATTCTGGGTTCAAGTCCCAGTAGGTTTAATTGATCATTTCAAATAATGCAAAAACTAACCGTTAGGCCTTATTTCTGGAATGTGAACTTGTGAATATGCTTGCTCATTAAGTAGACGTTTTGTAAGCATGTTAGATTAATTTTGATTACACCGTTTCAAGTTGTCCTTAGCATTAAATTTAGTTATCATATTCTAAAGGATCATAGACTGAGATTGCTTCATATTTTGTTATACTTTTTTGCTGAACTCTGAAAACTAGTATTTTAGAGTAGAATGCCACATACAAAATCCTTTTCATTTTTTAGAAAGCTGTAAGGAATAAATCTACTTCATTCAATCAGCGCATATGACACCAGTATAACTTGTAAAATTTAGTTGTTAAATTAGGAGAACAATTTTGGTAACGTTAGAAATGTATTACTGATTTAAATTTTAATTTTAGGACCCGGATGAGACAGTTAATCTCTCAATATGCACTGCTGGTCAAGTTTGCCATATGTTTTAAAGTACTTGTGCTGATATAGTTGTTCTCGTTTAGGCTCAAAGATGATGAGTTGTCACTCTCTTTCATATTTAAACTTGACGGACACCTTTTAAATATTTTTTCACTAACAATTCTTTTAGTATTGGTTATATTTATGACATAGGCTACCAAATTGAACCCTGCAATCATCTTTGTTTGTTGATTAGTATTTTGTTCTCTTTAACAAGTTTTTTTATTTATCCTTATTACCTATGTAAATGATGGGAAAAAAAATTAGCTAACCATACTCAAGGATTATAGTTCCTCAACCCCTTGGTAGGGCTGAAGGTACAAAATTTGAGTTCTCATACGATGCAGCTATGCTAAAAGTTGTTTAGGAAAAAAAATTCAGTGTGGGTGTGAAAATATTAAACCCAAAATAAAAAAAATTATTTGTCGCTATACTTATCCTTGTAAGCACAAAATAAAATGAAATACGCACAAATCCTTATCCTCATTTTTTTTTGCCAATATAAACAAACTTCTATGACTTCTCTCACTCAAATCATGGCTCCATTATTTGGATGTGAAAATCAGTTGTGCATTGAACATTGATTCTTGAAAAATAAACATTTACCTCAT